>WNWU01013589.1:6338728-6373420 GCA_012654045.1 Ptyas mucosa | reverse complement strand
AGGGGGTGGTGCTCCAGACAAGGGAGCCAGTATTGTCCGAAGATTCTTCCATGTTCATGTGGGCAGCCTGAGTATATGCTGAGGGCCATGGAACGCTGTTATCTTCCCACTGAACTGGTTCCTGTTTAGCTACTTGTATTTGCATGCTTTCAAACTTCTAGGTTGGCAAGAGTTGGGGCAGGAACAGGAGCTCAACCTGACACGTGGTACTTGGGTCTCAAACTGTCAATTTTGTGGTCAACAATCCCAGGCAACTGCACCAGAAAAAGGTGGTTGAGGTCAATCCAAATCTCTACTTTAGTAAAATAAAAAGCTTATTTGTAATAGAAAGATGTGTTCACTTTAAAAGCATTAAATACTGGACCAATAGTTATTTGGGGTCCAGTAACATTCCTGGAAGACGTGAATAACAAGCTCACTTTTTCAGTTGTCTCTCTGGAAAACATTAAATGGTTCAGAGAGACAGTTGGTAAACTATCTTTGACTTCCCCTTTGCAAATTATTTGCATGATCCCTGAAGCCTTCCCTATGGATTTTATGTACAAATGCCTATCAGGACACTTGAAAAGCAATTGGCCAGACCCTCTGAACCTGTATATCTGTGGCATAGCAACACCATAACCAGATTGCCCTCAGGTCTCATTTGGCTATAACGAGAATCCAGGTATTAAGCTGTATAATAGACAGAGGAGAACTCCAGGCTATGTAACAGAATAACAGAGTTGGAAGAAAACTTGGAGGTCTTCTAGTCCAACACCCTGCTCAAGGAGGAGATCCTATACCATTTCAGACAAGTGGTTGTCCAAACTCTTCTTTAAAACCTCTAGTGATGGAGACCCCATAACTTCTAAAGGCAAATTGTTCCATTGAATAGTTGTTCTGTCCGGAAATTTCTCCTTGATTCTAGGTTAGTTCTCTTTTTGATAAGTTTCCATCTGTTATTTCTAGTCCTGCCTTAAAGCTTAAAGGAGCCTGAGTGGTGCAGCAGACTAATGCTACTGTTAAAAGTAGTATTTCGCTTCCAGCTGCCTGCAATTACTGCGAGTTCAATTCTCACTAGGCTCAAGGTCGACTCAGCCTTCCATCCTTTCTAAGGTAGGTAAAATGAGGACCCAGTTTGTGGGGGCAATAAGCTGACTTTGTATAAAATATACAAAAGTATGAAGGCTATTGCTTAACACATTGTAAGCCGCCCTGAGTCTCCAGAGAAGGGCGGCATATAAATCAAAATAATAATAATTTAAAAAGTCTGGAAAATAGGTAGCAGACCCTTAGATTTTGGAACACTGTTACAATGTCTTTTCTTTGTTAGAGTAGACATACCCAATTTCTGCGACCAGTTTTCAAATGTTTTAGCCTTCAGTCCCCTAATCATCTTTTTGTGTTCTCCTCTGCATTCTTTCTCAACTTTTTTTTAATATATTGTAACGACCAAAACTGGATGCAATATTCCAAGTGTATCTTACTAAGGTATTATAAAGTTTTATCACTTTGGATGATCTTGATTATATTCCTCTGTTAATACAACCTAGGACTGCATTGACTTTCTACAACACACTCCTGGCTCATATTTAAGTGGTTGTCCACTATGACGTCTAAATTCCTCTCACAATTACTACTATTGAGTTAGGTACAACGTATTCTCTACCTGTGCATTTGGGTTTTGAGTGTACAGCGGTGTGTGTCTATTGAGAAAAGGGATCAAATTGCCCAACCAATTAAAAAAAACGTTATGCTTGCCAAGTGAAAGAGAGGGATGCACCCGCCAGCCAGCTGGTCTTTGGGTTTCCGGCGCATGCATGCTAACCAGCCAGCTGGTCTTCACATGCCCTGGAGATCAGAAAGTCGGCCAGCTGGTCTTCAGGTTTCCGGTGTGCATGAAGACCAGCTGGCCTACATGCATGCATGCGTCAGAAACCTGAAGATTAGCTGGCCGGTGTACACACGCACTCTGGAAACCCAAAGACCAGCTGGCCGGTGGGTGGATGCGCACCAGCCAGCTGGTCTTCAGGTTTCTGGTGCTCCAGTACACGTGTATGTTCTGGTTTGGGCACTCGGTGCCGAAAAGGTTTTCCATCACTGGCATAGAACAGGGATGTCAAACTTGATTTCATTGAAGGTTGTATTTGACCTTATGGGGCCAGGATGGGCATGGCTAGGTTGATGTCACTGGTTTTGGGGGTAGTTGTGGTGGCCTAAGCACTCTGCCAGCGAAAACGGAGCCTGAGCTTTTGTTTTCAGCTGCAATAACCTCCTGCAATCTTCTGCCAGTGAAAACGGAGCTCTGGAGAGCTGCCTGAAGCCCTCCTGAACTCTGTTTTCATTGACAGAGGCACCATGGATCGTTCCTTTGCTGTTTCCAGGGTGGCCCCGCGGGCCAGATCTAAGCACCCTCTGGCCCGGATCTGCCCCCCACCCCCCCGGCCTTGAGTTTGACACCCCTGGCATAAAGGGAAAGGAGGGAGAAAAGGCATTAAGGAAATCATAAGCAGACACTTCTGCGAAAAAGACTAGAACTGACAAAAGTAGTTTACCTTAATTTGGCATTTCCAGTGCTATTGAACCATTGAGGCAACATATGCTCAAATCAAGATTAATCAAAACAAAGCAGGCATCTCTTAATGTGAATTCCTTTCAGGGTGTAAGTAGTATGATTCGTGTATTATAAGATAGTACTATTGTTATTATTATTGTGAGCTTCATCATCATTTTCTTCTTCATCATCATCTTAAGAAGCATGATCCAGTTAATACTTTTTGAGCCCCTTCCTTTTAACTTAAAGTTTAAAAATCTGCTATTCATTTACACTTTTCTCAGGAAAATCAACAAGGGTTTTAAAACTGTGGATTATGCTCAGATGGTATGCATGCGTCTATCAAATCTATCCAATTTTTAAAAATGCTTTCAGAATGAGCTTAGTGCTTAATGAGTACACACACACAAGTATGAAACAATATGAAAAAAGTTTGCCCTTTTTTCTTTTAAGATATTTTTGGACTTTCCTGCCTACCCTACAGTTCCAAAGCACTTGAAGGCCAGACAAGGAATAATGGATGGAAACTGACCAAGGAGAGATTCAATCTAGAAATGAGGAGGAACTTTCTGACAGTGAGAACAATCAACCAATGGAACAGAAGTTGCCTTCGGAAGTTGTGGGAGCTTTAACACTTGAAACTTTCAAGAAAAGATTGGACTGCCATTTGTCAGAAATGGCGTAGGGTCTCCTGCTTGAGCGGGGGGTTGGACTAGATGACCTATAAGGTCCCTTCCAACTCTATTAATCTGTTTAAGTTTTAGTATTCCCTTGAAGCTCCCATTCAAATTTCAAGACCAATTAGAGCTACTGCACTGATAAGGCCAGACCTGGACTACTGTATCCAGTTCTGATCACCACAATACAAAAAAGATGTTGAGGCCCTAGAAAGATTGCAGAAAAGAGTGACAAAGATGATAAGGGGTTTCAAAGGTAAGCCATATGATGAAGGACTAAGGGGAAGAAGGTATGTCTGGCCTATAAGACATATGGGCTGTCTCCCAAGACTTGAAGGACTATTATAGGGAAGAGCGGGTCAGTTTATTCTCCAGAGCACCTAAGGACAGGGCAAGAAGCAAAGTGGAAGATCCAAACTGGAACTAAGAAGAAATTTCCTGACAGTAAGAACTATTAGTCAATGGAACAGCGTGGCTCCTGAAGTAGTGGAAAACCTCTACTGCTGGAGGTTTTCAAGAAAAGATTGGTCAACCAGTAAGGTGAAAATGGAGTCCTGCCTGGGCAGAAGACCTCCAAGGTCCCTTCTAACCTTCTATGAGTCTATGATTCTAAGCAGAGGTGAAAGGTAAAATTTGTTACTACCAGTTCTGTGGGCGTGGCTTGGTGGTGGTGGGTAATGTGACTGGGTGGGTGTGGCCAACTTTTTTTTTTTTTAACTTTTCAAAGCATTTTTTCTAATGCTTTGAAAAGCCTCTCTGCCGATCAGGCAACTCAGCTGGGATTGTCAGAGACTTTTCAAAGCATTTTTTTTTACCATCTCTTCGGCCAAGAGGTTGCAGAAAAAAATGCTTTGAAAAGCTTCTGATGATCCCAGCTGAGCTGCGCGATCATCAGAGGCTTTTTTTTTAACTTTTAAAAGCATTTTTTCATCGGAAGAGGTTGTAGAAAAAATGCTTTTAAAAGTTAAAAAAAAAAGCCTCTGATGATCCTGCAGCTCAGCTCACCCCTCAGGGGGTGGGGTGGGGGGAACGGACATAGGGATTTTGCTATCAGTTCTCAGAACCATCCACAGCCATCGCTACCGGATCAGGTGATCCAGTCCGAACCAGGAGCATTTCACCCCTGATTCTAAGCCAAGGCTAGGTCCATTAGGGGAGTATTTCTTAACCTTGGCAACTCTTAAGATGCCTGGCCTCTTCCAGAATTCCCCAAATAGCGCCACATATCTTACAGTTGCCAGAACTGATAAACACTGATCAAGGGTGCTGCCATTTGCTGAGAGTAAGATTCTTGTCTAGATAAACCTCAATTAAGGTAAAATATACAGTACAATTCCTCAATTATACAGTAAAGCAATAAAGGGTTGTAGCTTCAGTGCCAAAGCCACTAGATGGTAGTGTTTCACCAAGCATAAGAGAATACATGAAGTCTCTGTGTGTTTGTGTATGTGTATCCTATTCAGCCTGGCACCCACCAGATGATTCGAACTCCAACTTCCATCACCCATCTAACTATACTGGCTTATCTGGGCACGGTGGAAGTTGCATTTCAATACATTGCAAGGCACTAGGTTTGGAAATGCTGGTGACTGTCAGGGCCATTTACTAATGGGTGATAGCATTTTTCTACTATTGCCTATCTATCGCTGTAGCAATATATATAAGATTATCCTCATTATTCTTATCTTGGCCCAAAGATATTTGGATGCTGGTATAAATCAGCTGGGAGAAAATAGCCTGAAGATGGTATGGCATGGCATGAGAGAGAAGAAATAGAAGAGCCTTGGGTAGCTAGAAAATAAGCAGGGTCTGTATTGTTAAGGTAAGACTCACATGGAATAAAAAAGGCACTTAATAGTAAAAGAAAAAGAAGGACTGAAGTAAATTCATGTGACAATAATATACAGTAGCAACCTTTTAAGTATCAGGAGCAGCAACTCTTCCCTGGGTCATATGACCAGGAAAGAGATGGGTTTAGAATGGAGCAGTTTTCATCATTCTGAGCTAGAAGATGAGCAATATTGTAATACTAGGTATTGCCCAGCAGATGGCAAACATTCATCGTACTTTGTTCAATGGTTTCTTAACATGTTATGTAGGCTTGAAAGTATCATAAAAATAGTGTACATGTCAACTAACAATATAAAGATATCTCATATATAATATGCATTTACATTTAATGTTTATTTCACCTAGTACAGAATCAAACTATCAAGACAGCAGTAATAAATATTTATTTTACTATATTTCTGAAATGGGAGGGGTTCACTGACATAAGTTTCGTTAAAACATTACATACGGAGAAAAAACAATCTAGACAAATATTGCTGGATATTATGTTCAATTTATATAATAAAAATGTCATCTGTCATTAATCAATTATAATAATTTAAAAGTGCACTCTTCTATTAAAAGGGGTGAGTGTACACTTCATTTTACTTTCCAGAAATTATTCAAGGACCTGTGTGGTCCTATAGGAAGAAGATCTTCCATAATATAAAATGAATTGTCATGCAATCATATAATCTATTCATTTAAAAAATTCTCTAATGTGCCATTCTAATATATATGCATCATTCATATATAGTAACCTATATATCTATGGCTTGAGAACATTTATGCTGAAACAAATTTGCATGCTTTCTCCTCTGAGTCTAGATGGGGAATTGCCTATGGATTACTGTTAATGTGACAAGAATAAAAAAAATCTCAAGAAAGGTTAAACATGAGATGCTGGTCCTACAATTATATTATAACTGAGTCATAGGCAGCTGATTTTGCAAATTGCAAAATGGTAGCAAACCATTGATAATCAGTTTAGGAGAAATATATTTTTACTCCTGGAAAGCGGCACATAATATTTTTTTGTTTCAGACATCAAGATCATTTGGTCAAACTATATCTCTGGACTTTAGGACAAGAGGTGGGATTCCCCCCCCCCCTTCCCAAGCAGTAAAATGTCTTTGGAGGGTTGGCTTTAGGTACATGGAAAAGTGATATAGTTACTTGATTAAATCCAAGGTCTAAACAATCCAATTGGGTGGGATATCCTTAGAAGGCGAATTTAGTTCAAAATACGATATTTATCCTGATGCCTTGCAGAAACATGCTTGTTTTGGTGATGGGCTCTTGATACCTGGGCCCAAAATCATTCTATGGGAAATTATCATCATGAAATCCAAAAACGCAAGCACATTGAAATAAAGGCCTTTGTTTATTTTTGTTCTATTTTGTTCATTATCTTTAGAGTAAATCCCTGCTTAATGATAATAAGTTTTGTCACCAAGAGTAAAAGACCCCACTGTCTTTCACTCCAAAAGTGCAATTCCAAATCTGGCTCTCCAGGTACTGGGATCCTAATATAATGGCCACAAACTGAGGATTATATGAGTGATCCTGGACTAAATAAGTCAGTATGTTAGATTTTATATGCTGCATTGTTTCTGAGAGCAGCTTTTAAATGAATGCAGAACTTGCTAAGAAAGTAAATCAAATCAACAAATTGTATCGAGAAAGGGTATACCCACAAAGGGTATTATATTGTTCTTTATTTTTAAAAAAATTAACATTAGTTCTTCACTGTAGATTATAATATTTGGAACATGGTTTGTTTTATGAAAAGCTTCATGACTATGCAGAAACATTGCATTGATTGCATTAAGAATGGGGAACCTCTGGCCCTCTATGCAATCCTTGTATAGATTTTATGTGTTTCATGCCCTTTTTTGCAAGATATCAGCTCAAACCAAGAACAAAGAGACTCAAATAGGACATTTTTGGATTTCAATGTCTTTCTGGATTTTATTACTCCTCTATTAATTTGAGATTTGTTTTGGGGCAGTAGTAATTAGCAAAATCTACTTTACACCTGCTGAAAGTCTGAGTTTGAAAGTTCCAAACATTATCTTATAATACTTTTATGTATTACAGTTATAATACATATAATCAGTGGTGGGATTCAGCCAGTTCGCACCACTTCATGAGAACTGGTTGTTAACTTGCTGAGCAGTTTGGCAAACTGGTTGTTGGAAGAAATCATTAGGGCAGAGAACTGGTTGTTAAATTACTTGAATCCCACCACTGCATATAACCCTTTCTCCAAAGAACTCAAGACAAGTACAGGTAGTCCTTGACTTATACCATTCATTTGAAGTTACAATGGCATTGAAAAAGGGACTTATGACCATTGCAGTATCTCCATAGTCATGTAATCAAAATTTGGATGCTTGGCAACTGGCATAGTATTTATGACAGGGCCATTTTGCAACATTTTGACAAGCAAAATCAATGGGGAAGCCAGATTCACTCATCTTATTAATTTAGCAGCTACAATGATTAACTTAACAATTGTGGCATTTAAAAGAAAAAAAGTCTCTGCCGATCAGGCAACTCAGCTTGGATCGTCAGAGGCATTTAAAGGAAAAAAGCCCTTTTTTTCTTTTAAATGCCTCTGACGAGCCAAGCTGAGTTGCCTGATCGGCAGAGGCATTTAAAAGAAAAAAACCCTTTTTTTCTTTTAAATGCCTCTGACGATCCAAGGTGAGTTGTCTGATTGGCAGAGGCACTTAAAAGAAAAAAACTCTCTGCCGATCAGGCAACTCAGCTGGGATCATCAGAGCCTTTTGAAAGCATTTTTTACAACCTCTTTGCTGAAGAGATTGTAGAAAAAATGGTTTTAAAAGTAAAAGTAAAAAGAAAAAAAGGCCACGTCCACCCAGTCACATTACCACCTCCCAACAAGCCATGCCTACAGAACTGGTAGTAACAAATTTTAGATTTCACCACTGGTGACCATGGCCTAATCGGTGTCCTGCAACTTGGGGGTGGGTGGGCGTTTTTGCCCTTCCCAGGCTCCGGACTTTCCTCGAGCCTCTGGAAGGGTGAAAACGGCCTCCCCAGGCTCTGGAGGCCATCTGGAGGCCGGTAATGGGCCCGTTTCTAGTCTTCCCAAACTTCCAGTAGGCCTGTTTTTTGCCCTCCCTGAGCCTCCGTGCGCTCCCTGCACTTACCTGCAGCCAAAAGAGGCCCCATGGGGACTCCTGGGAGGGGAGAGGTGGGGTGGGTGGGCCGGGGCCAGCCAGGAGTGAGATTGGGGGGTTCTCCGAACTATACAGAATCTTAGCTAGAGGTTCTTCTGAACCCCTGCAAACTCCCAGCAGCCCACCCCTGGATAAACCAGAAAGTTAGCAACCTTTAATACTGTTTCTTCTTTGCTGACTTCTCCACTTTCTTTTGCTGGAAGCTCCACACTTACTTTCTTAAACACACAATAACTATCATTGTGTTTGCAAGAAAGGGAAATGAACCATAAAACAATGCATCACTCTCCACCTTAGGTAGGTTTGATGGCAAGTGTTATCAACCACGCCTGAAAAATAAGGTCTGATATGGATAAAATGAGATGAATAAAATTTTCTCTGTGCATTGCTTCTCTCTCTCTCTCAAAAAAGGTAGGTATAAATGCAACAACTAAAATAATTTTTTTTAGGAAACTACAAATTTTATTAGGGAATAATGCAAATTTAAAAACATATGGAAAAAAGGAACTGAATTATAATGAGTCAAACTATTGGCTCAACTAATTCTAAATCCTGGAGTCCTTGATGCATGATGGCTTGCTGCAGATGTTTCAGTACCCAAATAGGTAATATCATTAATACTCCACAGTTCAACCCAGTGGTGGGCTGCAACTGGTTTAACAACCGTTCTGTGAGCGCAAGCTGGCAGACCTAACACACAAGTGCACTGCATTCAAAATACAGCAATTTGAAGCTCAGCTGCTTACCTTCTATGGAAGCCACAGTAAGTAGAATAGTGGAGGCGCAGAAATCAGCTGTGCTACATGAATCAGCTGAGCCAGAAAGAAGGAAATATAGGATAAGATAGGATAAGGTGGGTGGTGGGTGGGTGGGTGGCCAGGGCCAGCTGATTGTCAGAACTACCGGTTCACTAGAACCGGTCCGAATTAGCAGCAGCCCACCACTGGTTCAACCCTAATTATATATATTCTCTTCTATTGTAATTCTAAAGTTCTAGCTGATCAGGACAAGAAGTTTACAGGATTTCAGGGAAAAAAAACACTTTTCCAGTGCTCCCGTGTTTCCCCGAAAATAAGACCCTGTCTTATATTTTTTTGAACCCTGAAATAAGTGCTTGGCCTTATGGCCATGCACTCAAAAGCCCAATTGGGATTATTATTATTAGGGGATGTCTTATTTTGGGGGAAGCAGAGTACTTGGAGATGCAAGAAAAGGTACAAATAATCTTGATTTACAATCATTCATTTAGTGACAGTTCAAGTTACCACAGCACTGAAAAATGTGAGTTATGACCATTTTTCACACTTATGACCATTTCAGCATCCCCATGTCACATAATTAAAATTTGGGCATTTGGCAAATGACAGTGACAGTATCCTGAGATCATGTGATCACCTTCTGGCAAACAAAGTCAATGGGGGAAGGCAGATTCTCGTAACCAGCATGTTTCTAACCTAACAACGCCGTAAATCACTTAACAACTGAGGTAAGAAAGGTCGTAAAATGGAGCAAAACTCACTTAATAACTGTCTTGTTTACCAATGGAAATTTGGGGCTCAGTTGCGGTTGTAAGTCAAGGACTACCTATTTTAGGTATTTTAACTCTTCTATCTGCAAAACATTATTCTACCATTGAATTATAAACATATTTTATGTTGTTCTGGGACTGGTCCACTGAATAGCTCTTATATGAGATTGTACTTTAAAGAACAATGTCCAATCCTTTGAACAATATCAATATAGAAAGGGCTAACTAGACCAAATGGGATGATCTCAAAAATTACCTTTGTTGAAATAAGCATTCATTTTTTTGAATGTATTACATATATATTCAAAATTTGATATACATTCACATTTGATACATATATATATGTATGTCCTTTCTATCTCTAAATATGAACATACGTGCACATAAATGTGCTTGTACAACTCCTTCCCCCTTGTGTTCAGACCCACAGTATATACAAATATATATCTCAGTCAGGTTATTTATTGGTGAACTTTTTGCCTTCACACATATTTACATGCCTGCTCATCCACATGTACACACCCATCAACTTGCCAAAGGTAGCCACCCACACAAACTTCTCTTCAAATTCTTAGCCACTGTCTTACTGTGATCATCTGTAGTCACAACTGCCAAATCCCAGCAATATTGCTACAAAAACAACCTCATACTCCGATTTCTGCATTTAGCAGCCCAACTATAAATTTCTAGACATCTTCTAAATACCTAAATAGTGAGCAAATGTTAATGCTATCTTCTACATTTTTGCATGTAGAAAGCTGAAAATTGTGACTCACACAAGGGGGGGGGGGGGGTGGCCATTCATATTTTTCTTTGTAAAGTTCTGTATTTCTTTCCCCTTTGAAACTAATATTACGTTATACAGGAGACATGGGCTTCTAAGAACAAGCAGGTAAAAAGCCACAGCTGTTATGCCTTGTGATTTGTCCTTGAAGAAGCAGGTGTACTTAGTATTTATTTAATTGGAAGGGTGTTTATACTTCCATATTTTCAGGTGAGTTTCATAAAGGCTAATTTCAAAGGTATCTTCAAAGTTAGAGGAGTAAAGAATTAGATGGTAGCATATAGGCACGTTACCCTTTGCAGGGCTCCTTCCCTAGAAGCTACTCCTCGCACTGGAAAGAAATTTCCAATAGCACTGAGATCAATTCTGCAAATGGTTACTGATTTGCCAAACAAATGTGGTTATCAATCCATGTTAAGCCTGGAGGTTTGGGGTTAGGCTTTTCTCTTAGATTTCATGTCTCTATGCCTAGAAAAACATATGTCTGTGGGGCGCCCAGCATTTGGAATAGTGTTTCACAAAGCCAAGGACTTTCCAACATAGCTTCTTTTAGCCATTGTAGTGAAATGCGGTTGCGAGACGGAGCATATCCTCTTGAAAATATATGCCTATTTTTAAAAAAACTCCAGTTTAAAAAAATGCATTTGGTCTTAAAAGTTGAATGTGAACAATTTTCAAATCCAGACTTTTGTAATGTTTTGAGTTTGGAAGATACTTTCCTCGGCTGTTTCTCACTCTATCCAAAACTATA
The DNA here is from genome assembly GCA_012654045.1 of Ptyas mucosa. NCBI lineage: Eukaryota > Metazoa > Chordata > Lepidosauria > Squamata > Colubridae > Ptyas > Ptyas mucosa. The sequence continues at coordinate 6,362,108 of WNWU01013589.1, read as the reverse complement.
TGAAATACATACATACAAATCAAAATTTGCTCATATAGTCCAAATTCTTTACCTACCTACCTACCTACCTTCCTTCCTTCCTACCTACCTGCCTACCTACCTATCTACCTATCTATCATAAGGGATCTTCCATTTGTATTACACCAGGGTGGTGCAATGGTCACGACAACTTGAAAATCAGATCAGATCCAAACTTAGCCAAGAATCCCCTGAGTGTGTTATATCTTGATTTTGTTCGTTATCTGTAAAATTTTGTTCAATCTAAGGAGGTGATCAAGAGATGAGGAAACATGTTTCCCAAAACCCAATCTTAAAAGTTTATTATGATGGAAGTCCTATAGAATCCAGCAAACAATTAAATTATACTCCATTGCTCTTAACAGAATGTAGTGAAAGATAATTTTAACTTTTTACAAATCTATTTGCTTTTGTTGGGTTGGGGGCTAATGAACATTTATATCGTACTTCCCAAATTAATAATGGTTGCATAATCAAGTGTTAAGGCGATGCAAAAGAACGGCTATTTTATTTGTTTTTTAAAGACAAAATGCCCTGTGTGTGTGTATGTGTGTGTGATTTTAGAAACTCCAGCTGGAATAGAACACACAGGTCTTCTGGAAGTGGGCCACCCACAAATAGAAAATATTTGTCAGTTCCTAAATCTAAAATGCACTTTAATGTAGATGAACAAAATATGCTTCTCAGCACACCCACGAGCGAATTTCTCCATTTCTTTCCCCCTTTCAATATATACTTCCCCCTGCCATCCTGCTAAATCCTTTCCCCCAAATAAAGAGGGGGGTTGAAGAGAATCCCCTATTTCTGGCATCTCACGGAGTTCCATGTTCTCAGGAGAAGAAGGAGAAAGAGGTGCTTGTGGGGATAGTAGTGGGAGAGTATTTATTTTCTAATCCATTCTTTTAAAAAAAAAAGTATAGAGAGATAGGAAGAGACAGAGGGAGGGAGGGGAAGAGCATGTTTTGCCTTTAAGGCAATATTTCTGGAGCCAATCGGAATGTAGCATCCACCCTTCTCTGCTCCTTAATTAGAGGGTTTAAGCAAGCTGGCTCTGTTGAATTTCTTACACATTTTCTCTTGAGGACGGCAGTAGCAAGAGCAGCAGCAGCAGCAGCAGCAGAGGCAGCAGAAGAAGAAACTACAATAATTCTTGGAACCATGGCAAAGTAAAAGACAACTCAACAAGAGGTGAATGTGAAAAGGATTTGCTCCAGTTAGTTAGTTCTTTCGTTTTCTGGGTCAAGCTGTGAACCTTCCATTGGTGAGCATTTCTCATCATGAGTGGACCCTTTGATAAGAAGATTAGCAGCATTTTGACTGACATTTCCAGCTCAATCAGTTGCCAACCAGGCACCAAAGATTCTCCTACACTTCCTGAATCGTCTATCACGGACCTGGGATACTACAGCACCCCTCATGCTCAGCATGAATATTACCCCACCCAGCCTTATACTCAGCCTATGAATCCCTATGCATACCACCCCCAATTTAACTTCAATGGGATGGGGGCGACGGGGACATACTCCCCCAAACCTGACTATCCTTACAGCACTTCATATAGGCAATATGGACCTTTCCGGGACCAGCAGTTACCGAGCCAAGAAACAGGTAAGGAAGTTTTTAAATCAAAGTCCAGAGTATGCGAGTTTGAGTGGATGACTGTCCCTGTTTTGGGCTTCAGGGAAATTAAATGGCTTGAAATCTCTTGGAATGTTTCCCCAACTCTGTTGGGAACATTTTAAACAATGAGGTACGAATATGTGAATGAGTGTGTATGAAAGAGATACTCCCTTGCCAGAAAGTATTGTCCTAGTGGAAAGAAATGAATGGTGTCCCTTTGTGTTGTTACATACAAGACATCCAAACTTTTCTGGTACGACCCATGATTAAATTATTGAATGGCATTCCCCAGGTCTTCCTTCAGAGTTTTGTGCTTCATATAAAACATATGCACAATTCACCTGTGAAAGGCAATTAAGGCACATGTGAAATCAATTTTCCTCCTTTTTTCCCTTGCCCAATTCAGATCTGTGTTTTGCTTCTTGCTTCTTGCATCAGAAAGGTTTAAACAGCTTTTCTCTCCCTTTCGCTTTAACTATTTTTTCTGTGTTCCTGGGTGAGAAAAGGTCTGCACATTTTTCCCCAATTTTGTATGTTCATGGCTTACTTTTTAATTTGCAAAGTGCAAATGCTACTGTTGCAACAATACCTTAAATTCCATCTTTTGTTTAAGGAAGGGGGGGGGGTTTGAATTTTTTTTCTTAGAGAAAAAAATAATGCTAAGTCTGAAACTTTTTTTCCTGAGGCAAAAAAAAATCTAGTTTCCCTTTCTCCTAAAAAAAAAACCAACCCCCACATTTTTCTAAAACAGTATTTTGTCAAATGTGCTAATTTTTTTTAGTAACTTGTTTCTCTCCCACATAGAGACCTGTGATGTGTGCAAAACTTGTTATTTTGCTGGTTAAAATCTTGATACCAGCATCCACAATTTGATGCGTGTGAGAGCATCTGTTTATTTTTATGAATTAAAAAAGAGGGAAAGGAGTAACTTAAAAGTTGGACAAGTGAAAGACAGAATACACAACTGGGAAAATAATGGTGTAAACATGAAAATGATGAATTCTATCTTTAAACAGAACTGGCATGTAGATTTTGGCTACAACCGTCTGAGGCCTTTAACTTACGCCCTCATTCCCCACAAATATTTCAGGAAGGGAATATGGGGTTGTGTGGTTCCGACTGTCCCGATGTAACCAGACAATGCTTCCTGCCAAGGAGGAAAAAAATACATCAAATACATCTAGTGAGGCAGAAAATAAATTGGTTTTTTTTAAAAAAAAAAACAGGAGCTGGGTCAAACGGAAGAATGGAGAAGTCAATTTCTGAGATAGAAAGTTTAAGACAGAGCAAAGCAGCTACGCTGTATCCTGCAGTATACATCTGTTGAACTCTAACTTGGCCCTTTTAAAAAAATCACCAAGGGAACAAAAAAAAAAGAGGGGGGGTTTAGGGAGAAGAGCCTAAAAGAAAAAAAGAATTGGAGGAAAAATAATAAAAAGCTGGGGTGGAGGGGGGAGAGATATTGAACAAAAGAAGGAAGGAGAATCAAAATTTTATTTTCAAAAAAATTTTTTTTAGTGGAATTCCACCTTGTCCTAATTGTTCAGTAAATTGGATAGCAGAAAGCCTCTGAACTTTAGTTTATTCTGACTTATACCAACAAGCAAGCAATGATTGATTCAAACTAGCTTCATACAAAACTACACATAGTCCTTTGATAAGAGTTATGTATGAGTAAATTCCACCAAGAAACTTAGTTTTAACGTATTTGCTCAGCGCATCTCCTGCAGAATCCTTTGCACAGCCCTTTAAGACCCTCTTTCATCCTTAATCTGAATCTCCATGGAAGAGAAAATTATCCTCCTAGATAGGAATGTGGAGGTGGAAGTGGTAAGGTAGAGGCAGATGCTGGCTGCGTCTTTCAGCATCTTGTTTGTACTCTGTAAGTGCAGAGAAAGAAACCAGACAATAGGGAGATGGATAGCAAGTCCTTGAAATTATTTCAAGGACAGATTATTCTGTGTGACAATGCTGGTAATTAATAGAAGCAATTTATGTATCCTTGAAAAGAGCAAAAGTTTACAATTATAGGATAATTATAGTAAATTGCTTTTTTTAAAGGGATCATTCTTTCATCACATAAATCAAATTGTCCTTCATGGTCCTATCCAGCAGTTCAGTGACTGAGAATTAGTATTCCTCTGCTGGAATAAAGCATGGATTCTGCAGATGGAGCAGATAAAGTTATTTTTATCAAAGCAAAGGTTTAGAAACCAGCAGTATTTTTTTTTAGCGTCACTGCAGCACCACCTTCTGCTATTTGGATTCTTTCCCCGAGCGCATTTCTTTTGTCTCACTTTTGTAGTTGCAGTGAAGGAAGAACCTGAACCTGAAGTGCGAATGGTCAATGGAAAAGCGAAAAAAATCAGAAAGCCTCGCACAATTTACTCTAGTTACCAGCTGGCTGCTTTGCAAAGGCGATTCCAAAAGGCACAGTACCTAGCATTGCCAGAGAGGGCAGAATTGGCTGCACAACTTGGACTGACCCAGACTCAGGTAAAACTTTAGAAACAGGAAGGAAGGCTAATCACAAGACAGAAAAAGTGCGTATTCTGTTTTGTTTAGCCTTTCATCTTTATTTTGGGAACGTGAGTGTAAAGAAATGTACATCCTTGAAACTCCCAAAAAAATTTCAGGGAGCTGAAAGATACAGTGCTTTAGACCTCAAAAATTAGGAAAAATCCACAGTGTATTTTGAAAAAAGGAATAGAGCAAGTTAAATTAAAAAACCCAAGGATAACAATTAATTTCAGATGCTCTGTCTAACCTTCAGTTATTTATTTATTTTTTTACTTATTTCATAATCATTTGGGGTTTACAGACTGGTTGAATTCAAATCAGTTCACCAATGTCTACTTATTAAAGTTCCTCCATTCTTTTCTTTTCTTTGCGTTTTGTAAATGGTTTTTCCATATTTGCCTTCTCAGTTCTTTAAATATGCCACTTTATCTGTGTCTACATGTGGGTTTAAAAACAGAGACTGCTGTTTTTCAACACTGTTAACCATTTACATGCAACTCTTTGCATGCGGAGAAGTTAAAATGTGTGGATTCTACGATAACACAACACTGACTTAGGATGAAGGGGATCGCAGAAATGAGGTGGTGAGTTCCTCTGTTGTCTTATAGAAGACAAACATTATGTCTTTTATGATGACAATAATTCTAATTAGAGAAAGCATGAGCTGCCATACATACAAAATGTAATAATAGAACCACGGTAAGCAAGCTGGGACAGAACAAAGATGGGAAGGAGTGAAGTCATTTTTCTCTGTCCTTTTAGTCCTGTAGCCTACTTGTATCTGGCTGCGACCCAAAGATCCAGAATGGTATGCTGACTAGCCAGAGAGGCGGAGGAGCATTGCTGCAGGAAACATGTGGGTGGGGCAAGGCAACCTACAGTATGTGTTTTGGCAGGTTCCCCCTTTTTTCCTCCTGAAGCTAACTGAGCTTAGGCCAAGAGAATTGATGACTGTGAGAAGGAAGTTGGCTTGAGTGGAAAAAGAACCCATTGTTAGCCTTTAGATGAACATCAGCAGGCCAACTGGTTATTGTGGGCCTTGGGGAGTCTAAGGGCTGCTAGTTGCCATTTGACAGAAGGAACAATATTCCATGCACTATGTTTTTATTTACTGTGGATAGATATTTCTTTTAACACACACACACACACACACACACACACACACACACACACACACGTGTCTTTTGCACCTTGAAAAGGGATCTCAAACTCACAATTCGCAAAGCGGAAACTACTGTCGAAAGACAGTTAAGATGCAGAAAATCTTGATGGGTTCACTTTTCAGAACTGCTGAAGAGGGAATTTTTGGAAGTCCTTATTTCTATGCAAGCTCCACTTGCCTGAATTTCCCTCTTCTTGCTTAGCTGTCCATGGTGAGAAGACACAGCTTCTTCGCCACTTCTCTGCCTGGGAAACAACAACTCACCAAAGTGCAGGTTAAGCTGAGAAGGTGGCTCTAGGGATTCTTGTTCAGGAGTGCCTTGCTCAGAATCTCTCCAGATCTCCTGGACTTCAGTTCTCAGTTTCTCTAGCAGGCCTCGCTGGTACAGTCATTGCCCATTTTTTTTGGTAAAAATAGAAGCCGTAGAGCCATTACACCACTGTATTAAATTTACTGATTTGAGTGGTATTTCACCTTTTCTTAATTGCCTCAGAGCAAAGTTACAATCTTTTGCAAAATTACTTGGGAGCAATTAAGATGCAGAAGAGTTCTGGGAAATCATGAATGGATACATGAGCCTGCAATCTTAGTACATTTACCTTGGAGCCTAGCTACTCAGTGCATTGTATTTCCAAACAAGCATGGATAAGATCTGTCAGACTGAAAATATTTCTAAAGTTCTTCATTTTCTTTGATAAGAGTTAAAACAATGAGGTAATATATATATGGAACTGAATGCTGCCTTTTTAAAGTAACATTCGGTACTCATCTTTTCCTTAGGAAAAAATAGCCGGACTCAAGTAAAACAGCACTACGGGCAAAATAAGAATACTAGTTTTCAAATACATGAAACCATTCAGAAGTAAATACTAATTTTGTTTGTAATTCTATAGATATTGCCCAGGAATAAATCTAAAAATAAGTAAATTCTTACTTTTAATGATATCTCCATTTGGGGAATGTAGGCAGAGTCGGTAATAGCATTTTTTTTTAAATCAACAAAGTAGTGGAAAGGAAACTGTCTAATTTTCCAAAGCAAGACCTCGGGGGATGGGTTTCCACATGCTAAACAATGACTGGCTTTAACCCGAGAGTGGGTTTTTTTTTTTTTTAAAAAAGTTTTAATTGGTGACTTAGCTATACATTCATTTGATTAATTTATATGCTAGTGTATTGTGAGAATTCAGAAAATTGATTAACTGAATACTGAAGCACAATGCATAAACGTAGCCAGTAGGCACACAAGTTTTTACTATAATTATAAGTGTTTTTAAAATACATAAATACCTTCTTGCAACATCCAGTGGGATAATAAAGCAAGATGCATCTTTCACTGTTCCCTTTGGCTTTATTCAAGGATATGCTGAACTATAAATGGTTTATACCGATTAAGTTTACACGACTACATGGTCAGTTTTATTTTAGCTTGACATGTTGTGCGAGCCCGAGCTACTTGTTTCTGCCATATAGGCAATTTATAATCCAGAGAAAATTAATGGTTTACCTAAAAATAGCAATGGGAAACAAAGATTTAGACAATCCATCAAATATCTAAGGCAGACCAGACAACTTAGATTTGTTGGGGAGATTTTTGGGTCCAACATTAGGCTACTATCCTTTTATCCAAATGTCTCCTCTCATTTATCCTAATGTTCGGTCAATTAATTCAAAATGAAGCCAAAAGAAAAGGGAAGAACAGAAGGAACAACAGGCATACACTATCCCCAAACAAACTCTTATATTTTCATCTGTAGCCCTTGATGCTATATGTGAGGTTGTATGGTCCCAGAGAGAAACAGGACTGCAAGTTTAGGAGTTTAATACAAGGCTAAAACTAAATGGGTCTGAAAATTCCCTTTAATAAATGAATGAATAAATAAATATGAGGTTATCTTCCCTGCAAAAATCCAGGCAACCAGGAGAGGGCAGCAAAGAGATACAAGAAACTTTACTGCCATCTAGTAGTCATCCAGATTAATGCAGCCTAGATATGTCTACATGAAAGAAAAAGAAAAATAATACACAAGGATGGAATGTCAAAAAGTGACTTCTTAGGCAGGGATGAAATAAGAGTAAAATATACTTTTTGGTTGTCAGGGCTTAACTTTTAATCAGAGTGTCATTCAATAATAATGTAAAAGTTATAATACAATTAAAATAATTTTTTTAAAAAAAATCCTAATCTGAGTCTATCCTCACTAGATTCTTCAATCTTAGAATCTATTAAATTATATGAAAAGTATCACCTATAACAAGAATGCCTTTTTCACCATTCATTTTTTTGCAGATTGTTCTTAAATAACTTGAACTAGATGGTCATCTTAGGTTTTAAATATTTAACACATTTCTATAAAAAGAAATCCATATGAGTAATATGTGTATTTATATTTAGTTCCATAGCTAACTATCAAAGATCCTCAAAGTAAAATATTAGATCTTTGGCCCTTTTTGAGTCCTGGATATGTTGGCTTGAAATTAGTTTAGATCAGGTGTGAAATGCTCCCGGTTCGGACCGGATCGCCCAATCAGATAGTGTTGGCGGTGGGTGGTTCGAAGAACTGGTAGCAAAAATCTCTGCTCTCCCCCTCATGCCCAGCTGAGCCGCGCGATCATCAGAGGCTTTTTTTTAATTTTTAAAAGCATTTTTTCTACAACCTCTTCGGCCGAAAAAATGCTTTAAAAAAAAAAGCCTCTGAAAATTGCACGGTTCAGCTGGGATCGTCAGAGGCTTTTAAAAGCTTTTTTAAAAACCATCTCTTTGGCTGAAGAGGTTGTAGAAAAAATGCTTTTAAAGGTTTTTTTTTTAAAAAAAAAGTTGGCCATGCCCACTCAGCCACATTAACTCCCCACCAAGCCATGTCCACAGAACCGGTAGTAACAAATTTTACATTTCACCACTGGTTTAGATAAAAATGTACTTTGCACTGCATTTTTGGGTTGATATAATCATTAGCTGGATCTGGACATAGTTATGGATAACAGACCTTTTGAAAGAAATGGGACTTAGGTTAATCACAATTTATTTGAGTTCCATTTATTGTAATGGATCTTCAACTCCCAGAATTCCCCAGCCAACATGGTCTCCAGCCAAGCAGAATTCCCAAACCAGCAAAGTCTGTACATCTTAAAAGTTGCCAAGCTAAAGAAAACAAATTTAAATAGGAGATAAGATTTAATGTTTCATTTTAAATGATGGAAAGTTCCTTTTAGGTCAGAAATCAAAGTTTTTGTACTACTCATTTGACTTTCTTTCAGTAGTAGTAGCCACCATGGTCAACATCAGGATTGGTTGGAGTTATAGAACAACATAACAAATGCTCAGGGTATCATTTTAATATACAGTATTGATAATCTGGTAGATTTCTCCACAAAAAATAAAAAACAAATCCTCCTGAATGACCCTTTTATAAACCGGAGGAATTCTCTCTTCTGCAGAAGTTTCCTGAAATATAAATATAAAAAATTTTTTCCTTAGTTCTTGCTCATATAGTTTAATTTGGCAGTTTAATTTGGCAGTGGCTGGCATTTGCAGAAGATTGATTCAAAGGCCACAACATACTTAGGCCATGAGAATGACTTTTTCTTTTCTCAATTATAATTCAGAAAAAAAGGACATACTGGGATGGTTCCCAAAGTAGAAAGGTTTCATTTATCATAATATTAGATTTTAGGCAAACCTGGCTTTAATTCTGTGGAGATGTTACCACTTAATGAATGTTAGGAAAACTACACTCTTTATGGACTCCAACTAAAATATTCTGGCCTTTTGCCAAATGCTCACTCACAATGCTCAAGATGATATTCCAAAACATCATGTGTGATTGGTGATACATACACACACACACCCAGCCAAGCAAGCTTCCTCTGTTTCAGCTCCCACATTCAGACATGAAGCTGTCTTGTGTGTCATCCTCTCCCACAAGCCTTCCTTCCTTAAGCAGGTCATGAGGGGCTGGTAAAGAAGCTGGACTGGAATGTGGAGCCAGCCAAGCACCCCGAGGACAACAAGGCTGCTTAATTGCTTTGATCTAAATTAAGGGAGCAAGTTGGCGTGCTTCCGGATTCTGATAGGTCAAGAGCATAGCATAGTGGTGGCAACCTGACACATCGAAAATTGCACCCAACAAAATGCTCTCGGGGTGTACAGATGAGTTTTTGTTCCTACAAACACCGACTGCCCCATGACAGTCAGGAAGGAATTTTCCCCTAGGGTCACCATGGTCACTGACCCAAGTTTTTTTCTTTAGCCTCTTTTTTTCAGGGGGGAGGGAGGGTAGGAGATGGCCTGATGCTTTGCTCATTTGTCTGAATCATCTGAAGTTTTTCCCATACGGGACGGGTTTTGTTCATGTTGAGTATGAGGTAGCCATGTGATTGTCAAAGCAAGAATTTCCTCCCCTCCCCAGGTGACCACCAGAGACAAATTGCATTTTGTTTCCATGCTTAGCTTGCTTGAATCATGCACAACATTGCATTAAATGTACGATATCTACTGTTGCCTAAATGCATTGTCTAGTGTGAATTTCATAACCTAGCATCCTCCCGAGGTATTAGAATATACTTACAGCCATCTATAACAAATGAGACATAGTCCCTCACTTCTAGTGCTTTGATGAACTTGGAGTAAAAAAAAAAAAGAGTCAACTTTAGTCTTGTGGAATATTCATTTTAATATCTATAGAGATTTTCAATCATCTAGGACATGGTTGCCCCAAAGATGCTTTTTCAAAAGGCACCTGGACTTTTTTGGTTTATTCCTTGAAAATGGTTTGCTTCTCATCCAAGAAGCTTCTTTAGTTCTGGATGAGAAGTGAATAAACCAACAAAGTCCAGCTGACTTTTGGAAAGGCATTGAAGGATTCATTTTAATAGAACCCCCCAAACTTCACCAGTCAGAGATTTTTGCTAGTAACAAATACTCATAATTAAAAAATTACGAATCTGAGAATCTGCTCTGAGGTCAGTACTATCTGAAGTTTGCTCCCTTTTCATATATTTTCCACCCCACCCACCTCCAATTTTAATTACTTTAAAAATTCACTTCTGTAGTAAAATTATGATAGACCTTTTATTAAATCTATTGTTAAATTAGTGGGAATATTTGACAGTGAATTGATCTTTGCCCAATAGATTGGCTTTTTTCCAGCAAAAACAAAAGTCCCATGAATATGTATATTTCCTATCATAACCTAGACCTACAGAGCAAAATGTAGTTGTCTTTGGACATGAGGGGGAGCTCTTTCTTTAATCTTGTAGATTTGAATGATATCTCTGAGTCTATCAGTTGTCCTTCCACCACCACTTTGGCATTTTCCCTTGGTTTTGTTTTGTTTTTTTTACTATCTCACATACATGTATGCTTGCATACATTCAGCATAGTTGCTCCCTTTATATATTTTTCACCATCTAAAATGGAATACTAATGGAAGAATCATCTATTAATTGCAATTCCTTTACTAGAAAAATATTCTAACACATTGTACTTTTCCACCTTGAGCAGAAGTAGATTTGATGCACTTTACTAGAACTGAAAAGGTCCAGAAATGCCTTTTCTTTTTGTTTGGGATTTTGATAGTTGAAGTCCAGACATATAAAATATATGAGACTGGAGATTGTTCCTCTGTTATCAACAACTTGTAAGGATTTTAGATTATTTCAGATTAAATCATCTGGTCTGTTCTTGTGAGTTCACAATCCTATCCTATTGCAGGTTAAAGAATTATCAGCCAGTCAATATAACTGCATTTTAATTGACTGCTCAGAATAAAAACTTGCCAATTCCAAAGCAATAGCATTTAGACTTATATATCACTTCACAGTGCTTTACAACCCTCTCTAAGCAATTTTACAGAGTCAGCATATCGCCCCCAACAGTCTGGATCCTCATTTTGCCCATCTCGGAAGGATGGAAGGCTGAATCAACCTTGAGCCAATGAGACTCAAACTGCCGAACTGCTGGCAGTCGGCAGTCAGCAGAATTAGCCTGCAATACTGCATTCTAAGCACTGCGCCACCATGGCTCTTCCATTGATTACCAACTGCAGAGAGATTTCCCCTGCCCCCAGAAGAAAAATGGATGTTTCCCAATTAAACAAAGCAGACTTTGTTCCCAAGTCTCCCTGCTTCCTTGTTTTGATTGGGAAGAGTTTCTGTCTCTACTATCTTTGATCCTTTATTCTTTCTTCCTACTCGCCACCCACTTCCTTTTGTTTTACTTATACTCTTTCTCTAGAGTGGGATGTAGATGGAGTCACAGAACTCTACAATGGTATTGGGAAGATTTCCAGCCAGCTAGGCCACTATTCCAGCCCTGCCCTAAGTTTCATCATGGCAGCCTTCCCAATCCCAATGTTTAGCATCCTTGAAAGACTTGTAAAACCTTTTGAGCAAGCTTTTGTCACCTGACGTTTTTGCAATGAGCCACAATTCCCTGCTTCTATTAATACATTGGTTGGTAGGCCATTTTAGAAATTGGCTTGTAGTCCCACTTTTCAAAAGGAATGGGGGGGGGGATATGCTTATTTTCTTGTTCACATTCCTAGAAAGAGTTTAGAGCAGAGATTGCTATTACCCATGTGATTTACTCTCACAAACCTTCTGCATTTTAGAATTAGATTGATGAATAGTAATTAGATTCACTGTTTATGCTAAGTCAAAACTAAACAAAACAAAGAGTTGCCTAGCATGGCCTCTACAGTCAGGCATAATTGTAGTTCATGATTTAGTGCAATTTGTGAATCCATATCAGATCTTTGAACTGTCTAATCCAGTCTTTCCAAACATATCTGAAATGCCAGGATTTGAGCCTGTTATCTGTTTCATGAAAAGTCTTGAATCCACTGAGCCACAAAGCTCTCCTTGGACTGGACAACTAATACTTTTCCTTGTGTTGATGGAGGAAATGCAGAGCTTTATCTTTGGTGGGGAAAGGGCTGGAATGGAATGGAATGGAATAGGATAGGATAGGATAGGATAGGATAGGATAGGATAGGATAGGATAGAATAGAATAGAATAGAATAGAATAGAATAGAATAGAATAGAATAGAATAGAATAGAATAGATGCAGCCTATTCTACAAATTAAATAATGTTCTCTCTTTCTTGCAGGTTAAAATTTGGTTCCAGAACCGGAGGTCTAAATTTAAGAAATTGTACAAAAATGGAGAGGTCCCCTTGGAACACAGCCCGAATAACAGTGACTCCATGGCTTGCAATTCTCCACCATCTCCTGCCCTCTGGGACAGTAATACTCATAATAACCCAGCCAGCAGGAGCCAAATCCCCCAGCCACTCTCTTATACCTCTCCCACAAGCTACCTGGAAGATCAAAATTCTTGGTTCCATCATCAAAATCTGAACGGGCCTCACATACAACAACAGGGACCTCCGCCCACTGCTGGCTCTATGCATCACCCATCTCCAGGGCCTCCTCCCAATCCTGGAGCACTTTATTAACCTCCTTTCCCTCCTCATTGAAACCAGTGGAGCAGGAAAAAAGGAATGAGGGAGCCAGAGAGGGAGAAACAAACAGAAGGCAACAAGTTAAAACCCTTTGATATGTTTCACAGAACAAGTACACATTCCATCTCATCTCGGTACCAAGTGAACTGCAGCAGGGCTAAGACATTAGGGGAAACCTTTGGGAGAGGGTTTTTTTTTAAAGAAATGTGAAAGGGAGGGAAACTATTTGCAGCCCATGTTGTATCTCAATCAAATCAGTTTCATCAAGAACTCTGTCACCCACTTCCTGGATGATTTCTCTCTGAGCTAATTGTTCCCAATTTCCACCATCAGCTGGGTAGTTCTCAACATGGTTAGAGAAAAACAAAGACCTGTATGGCAAAGGAGGGAAAAAAATGTCCTTTTTTTCCTTTTGGTTTTGCTTCATTTTATTGGTTGATGGCCTCTCCAAGCAGACTGGTTTTGAGAGGTATCAACTTTATGTGTCTTCTGCAAGATTGGTATGCCCGCAAATACCGATCAATTATTCATGCCTATTACAGGAATAGGCTTGAGCTGTTAGTTACCCATGCAGTTGGGAATGGGAACAATGTATGATATCCAACTCTTTCTCATTCTACACACCACTTTGGAAATACTGTTCCACTGGAAATTATAGCAATGTTCTATAACAAAAGGGAGAGGTAGATGTCAACAACTATTAATGTGATAGATTTTGTAATCACAATAGGGTTAAATTCACTTCATAGCCAGATTGATGTTATACAAAACTGGTCAGTTTTGTATAGTGTTAATTTACCTTAGTGCTACTGGCTAGCACTGAAAAAGGGTGAGGGAACCCGGGAAAAAAAACAATACTGACCTTAATGTTTATTTTAGATTTATACGGAGTGCACTGTGGGATTTATTGCAGATTAAAAAAGGAAAAAAAGGAAAATTAAACTTTTGTACTGGTTTTTCATCTGGTGATGGGGGGAAAACAGTGATTTCAGTTCTATACTAGCCCTGGTTAATAGTTTTGTCTTGAGTGTTTGGAGCAGATACTTCACGTCATAAAAATAAATGAAGAATTCTAATACACAAGGGAACAAAAAAAATCTAATCCTTATAATTCTCAGCACATATTGTTAAACCAAGAGTTTTTTTGACAATTTTAAAAAATAAACTCTAGTAGCCTGATTTACTTAACATTAAATCACAACTCATGGTTAACAAACCAGAATTCCTGGCTTCATTCAATATGCTAAACCAGAGCTTAGGATGTTACAGTGCAGATAGTCCTTCATTACCACAACTGAGCACATTTCTATAGCGAAGTGACAGTTTTCAAGTAAGTTTTGCCCCATTTTAAGACCTTTCTTGACACAATTGTTAAGTGAATTACTGCACTTGTTAGTAACAACTGTGTAAGTTGTTAGTAACAACTATGTAAGTTGTTAGTAACAACTGTGTAAGTTGTTAGTAACTAAGTTGTTAGTAGCTGTTAGTAACAACTTACAACTGTGTTAGTAACAACTAACACAGTTGTAAGGTCAATATGGCTTCCCCATTGACTTTTCTTGTCAGAAGGTTGCAAAGAAATTATCACGCAACCACGATCAATATGACTCCGCTGCCAAACATCCGAATTTTTATCACATGACCATAAGGATGCTGCAATGGTTATGTGAAAAACAGTCATAAGTCCCTTTTCTCAGTGCCATTGTAACTTTGAACAGTGACTAAATGAAACAATTGTAAGTCAAGGACTGCCTGTATGGGGTCATACAAGGTACAAATACATGGTGCAACCATGCTTTGCCCAATTAACTAGCATGGGTTCATAGAAAAATAGTAAATAATCCATCAAAGTTAACAAACTACTATAGATGGTTTTGTATGGCAATCTAAGTTAAAATCAACCAAAGCATAAATCTTAGCTCAATTGTGTAAATATGATTTAGGCTAATATATTTGAACATATTTGAATATATTTAACCACATTTGAAGCTCTTGAGTCAACCGATAAAGTTATATTGTGGAAGTGCTAATTATGCATAGAATTGGGACATCAAAGACACGGGTTCTCTGCTCCAGGCCGAGTATAGAAAACTAGGTTGACAAAGTTTGTCTCAAGGAATGGAAAGGTCATGGGGTGGGGGGGAGTGCCAGTCATCTTAGGTAATTCCAGGTGTAGTATAGAGTAAGGCTGCATATTCGTTACTCCATTTCTTGAAGTTGAGCCCACTGATATCAGTGGAATTTGTTTTCATATAACTATGAGGAGTGCACTGTAGGAATCCTGATTTTTGTTTTGGTCAAAAGCAAAATCTGACAAAGCGATGACCAGGGGGAATAACACCAAAGTTTCTTTGCTGTCTTAGTCTCTGCTTATTTCAGCATCAAACAAGAGTTACTTCAGGTTGGAATTTAGAAATATCCCAAAGAATAAAAATAGCGCATGCATTTGATTCTGGTTGAGAAGCTGACTTTCAGTTAGGTTTTTTTTTAAAAAAAATGATTCAGGGGAAATATTTAAAAGCTAGGGAGATATTTAAAATACTTCAGAATAATTTAAGTTATTTTTTTTAAAAAATAAAGTAAGAGTTGTGTGTTGCTCTAAAGTTATTTTAAGCTATTATCAAAGAGGAAAGCTTATTTTTTAAAGCAAAAGCCAGAACAAATCCATCTTGGATGGATTTTTTAAATAAAGCTGTGTGCGTTTTTAAAAGAAAAAATAAGAGCTATAACTTGAATAAGCAATCTCTTATGCTGTACAGTGTCAGGGTTCATATTTATGTTGCCTGGTATAATAAATAAGGAGAGTAGGGTGAGGGGAATGTATATAGCTTTATATAAATCATACTTTAAATTTTAAAAAAAACTTTTTTTCTTTTTAGGAAAATTTTTAAAAAACACCATTTCACTGAGATGGAAACTTTGCTTGAGATTCCTTTCTGCTTTGGTAGCAAACAGAACCTTTCTGTATAATATTAATAAAATATTTTTTGAACCTCACAGAATAAGACTTTATTTTTTGCTTAAGCAGCTTTGGTTGAGGACAATGGGTTTTGTAAATGTAGATTCGGAAACATTCTTTTCTTCCTCAAAGTTCTTATTCCAGGATACTGTGATCATGCAGTAAAATGTATAAAATGTTTAGCATATACCATTAATGGAATCTATGAAAAAAGATATGGAATGGATGATTTGAATAGTCATTTCCAAATGATGTAATTGATGTCCTTAACCTGACACTATATAGATCTATGCAAATTTCAGAAATTCCAAATAGAATTTGAGGTGTTAGCAGTTTGGAACGGTGGCTTTTCTATTCATCCCAGGAATATCAGAAACGTAACCATATCTTTTACCTGCAGGGACACATCAGCAATTGTAACAGAGGTGGTATGGGAGAATATTCCAAATGCCATGAGCAGAAGATCCTGGGCTTAAGACATTAAGTGCTTAGCTGACATTCTGGAATCCACTCTGCCTTGTCTGTACAGTAGTGTTCAAGAGGTCATAGATCCATAATAAAAAATGGATCTCAAACATTCTTCTTTTAAGATGCATTTGAGAAAACAATATGAATGGAGAAAAGTCAACCTGAGCTGCCTAATCCAAAAGGTTTCCTGAAAGGGTAGAACGATAGGATGAATCCAATTCTTTAGGACAGGTTTTGAACTGGTAGAATAGATGCTCTACACATTTTTTGCAGCCTTCTAGAACTCATAGGTGTTTTAAAACAGGTAAAAATATTTCAAATGAAGTAGACAAATCCGGTAAGATTGGTAGCACAAAAACACATCCATGGCTTTTGTTGGGGTTCTGATAAGCTACCAGACCCTGCTGTTTTCCTTGGGTCTTCATTTTTTAAAATTATTATTATTTAACAAGAGAAGGACTCAATATGTTATTCAACTTAAGGAATACAACATTGTGAATATCAAAAAATGACCATTGATGGGACTCAACAAGAAACTGGCTTGTTTTACTGAAGGCCCTGGTCAGGCTTCCATGGTGAATTCCAGGAAGTTCTTGAGTAAGCTCCTTAGGGCTCCTTGTGAACTTTGGTGGAGCAATTATTATTGTAAAGAAATGAAGACATATTGGATTTCTCAACCTGTGGGAAACTACAGTGAATGAACTTGAAGAATGGTTGAAAAAATAGAGCAGACTGTGCAACTATGACTTGAAACTTTGAGAAGCACCAACAACAGTGGTGGATTTCAAATAATTTCACCACCGGTTTGCCGAAAATGTGAGTGTGCACACATGGCTTCTGTGCATGTGTGTGCATGGCTTCTGCACACACACGGCTTTCACACATGCGCACACACATGGCCTTCGCACATGCATGTGTGCACAGCTTCCATCACATGTGAGGCTCAACGGAACAGCTTTTCAGGGTCTGGTCCCCATCTCTGCTCTCCGGGATAGCAACTGCTTCTCTCTGCATTGCTGGGAGAATGTCTTGTGCAATTTAGCAGCTGTGAGCCACCGCTTTCCTCCAAGTCCCATCCAGACAGTGCTGTGGCACAGAGAAGCAGCAGCCATGTTGAATGCTGTTTTTCTCAGCCGCAGTGCTTTCAGCTGAAGCAGCTGCTGACCCAGAGAGTACATGGAACATATCCACAAGTGACCGAGGCTCAGCAAGAGACAGAGGAAGTGGCTGCAAGATCTCTGCTGCAGTGCTTTCCGGATGGGACTTCTTGCAGGTAAGAAGCACCGTCCAGCCCATTCCCAAACTGCTTTGGCCCTCTTGCACCCATGCCACCCCCCCTGGCCCTTCAGTCTAGTGTGGCAGGCCACAGGCCAAATAAATTGCTTTCACCCATGGGGCCATAGTTTGAGGCCAGAGGGGGGCGGCAGCATGCAGGCAGTAGCCCAGGACAAGGCTGGAGCAGGGGAATGGCACATTCCCTGACCCAGCTGAGGCGAATGGCGAGCAGATGGAGGCTCTGGGGCAAGGCTGGAGCCAGGGAATGGCTTGTCCCCGGGCCCGAACCCTAGGCGAAGGGCAAGCAGGTGGCATGCTTACCTTTGGTGAGCAGAGCAGGTGAAGTATGGAGGCGAAGTGTGGAGATTAGCTGGGCCGCATGGCGAAGGCAAGATATATATGGTGGGCGTGGGGTGGGCAGGGCTAGCTGGTGGTGCGATTTGCTGCTTCTCTGAATTACTCAAAATTTCCACTATCGGTTTGCCCGAATTGGTCCAAACCAGCTGAATACTACCTCTGACCAACAATGTATGTTTGTAGAAATAGATATAACTAAGTATTAACAATTCCCAGTGCATACAAGTTCCCCTGTGTTTTTCGATATAGGATTAAAATTTAGAATTTTAAAATATTTTTTGAGCGTTCTCATAAAATGTTTGCCATGATGAGTTAATTTAATCACAAAACACTGATATAATAACAGGAAAAAAGTAAGATGGTGCAGACACCAAAATAATGTGGAATGGAATGACATTGTTGGACATTCTGTTTGTTTAAAACTGGATTTTGTTTTTGCAGCATGATAGCTTCCCTTTGATTTTGAAATTCAAAACAATCTTTAAAAATAGGTAAGACAGAGTAGCACGAAAGTACATATTTTCAAGCTCTCTTCCTTTACCCATTTTTTTTTAAATGCTGTAGAAACATGGCTACCTGAGGTATTATCTGGGGGATGCAAGCTCTCAGCATCTCGTTCACTGTTCACATAATGGACACCACAGTGGTCACAGTGGTCATCCAAGTAGCAGATATGGTAGCAGCAAGTAAATCCAGAGTGACCAGAAAAACTAGTTAAAGACTATTGCCAAGAGTCAAATACATGTTGAAATTGCGGGGAAACCTTTCTAACCAGCAGATATCCTTGAAACTGATAGACAAATGCCCAGAAGAGAATGCTTTAAAGATGTTTACAGTAGAAAGATGTATAAGGTAATAAGTTTTGCCTAGCACGGAGGCTGATATTCACTTGCTTTTTTTGTTGGAATTACTGGAATATATACATTTTTAAGTAGATGCGTCAAATGCCAGGTTGTCATTGATTGTGAATAGAATCACAAATTGTAACTAGGTTATGTTGTCATAACTTTCAGGTCCTGTGAAGGCTCTGAGCCAGTTTCAATTGGAGGCTTGGAACCATCATTGTAGAGAGGGTCTGGGTCTTCTAGAGATGTTTCCAGGATCAAACTGTGCTTTCCAAGGGATCAAGAGTTTGAGACACTTGGTGGGTTAATGCAAGAGGAAATTCCAGAGCCCTCCTCAATACACATAGCATTAACAAATGAACAAGAATGATATTCCTGGACTTCCGGTTCCGGTCCCGCGGGCGACGGACACTGATCTGGCTAGCTCTGGCCCCAGTGTCTGATCCCCCCCATCTGGAGGCCCTTTGGGCCAAACGCCCCAATTTTTGGGGCGTTTGCCGTTTGAGGGCAGCTCGCCAGGGGTCCCCTGCCTCACATCCAGGGGCTGGGAGGCCGATGCTGGCGCGCCCGAGGCTCCAGAGGGGGTGGGAGGCGATCAGCGGCCTTTTCTGAGGCCGCGGAGGCGCCACAGTGCCTAAGGGGACCGGCGTTTATCCATAAGGCACAGCGGACCGAGCTGATCGACTGGAGAGTTGAGCAGGCATCCTGGAGGTGAGAGGGGGGGGTTGGAGTTCCCCCCCCCCTTGTAGCTGGAAAGGTGCCGTGGCTGAGAAGTAGGGGGAAAGAAATGGAAGGAAACCCCTTACTTTGTTGACTTTTCTTCTGAGGATGGCTGTATCAGAATTTGTTGGAGAGGTCTGGTGGCCTCTCTTCCCGGTGGTGAGCTATGGTGGCGGTCCGACTTCCTGCTTCTTTATTTATGATTGAAGACAACATTCTCCTCTAAGGCTTCCTGTTTGACCTACTCTATACTCCGGACTCGTTGCTCCTGTGAGTGCCCACTGGTGGATATTTGAAAAATTACCCTGACTGTCAATCCCTCTTTCTTTCCTGGAGGTTTGCCTTTTGGGATTTTTCATCTTCTATTACTGCAAGATGGCTAAGGGTCATAAATCAACAGCAGCTGACATGGAAAAAATTTTGGAAAGACTGGCAAAATTGGATCAGAAATTGGATAAGTTGGATGATTTACAAAAAGGATTATCTGAAATTAAATCTGAAATGACACTTATGAAAAAAGATTTAAATGATGTTCAACAGCTGGCAGAGCAAAACAAGAAGAAGATGTGGGGTCTGGAGGGGGAGGTACGGGCACTCCAGAGGGTGGAAGAGGGGAGAGGAAACGCAATGTTAACTTTACAATTGGATAAGATGTCTTATTTTCTCAGGTTTCAAAACGTGGAACAACTTGACCAAGAAAATTTGAGAGAAGTGATGGTTAAAATGTTGGGTGAATTTCTAGAAAGAGATTTGGAGTCCATTGGAAGGGATGTGGATTTGGTGTATAGAGTAAACTCACAATTTGCAATTTTACATAGTTTACCAAGAGAGGTTCATATTAAATTTGTAAGAAGGGAACTGAGAGATGAGATATTGAGAAAACAAAGACTGGGGGCGCTGGTGTACAGGGGCAAGGAGGTCACCATCCTGAAGCAGATTCCCAGACAGGTACGAGAATTAAGGAGAAAATATTATTTTTTATCAAACAAGCTGTACCTTAAGGGAGTAGGTTTTAGGTGGTTGATTCCGGAGGGCTTGATGATTTTTTGGGAGGACAGTAAGAAGAAAATTAATAACGTAGTGGAAGCTAAGGCTTTTTTTGACCAACATAAATCCTTCCTAGATGGAGAAGATACAGGAGCCGAAGAGGGGGAAGTATTAGATGATCAAGGAGCGGGGGCGGACGGAGCTGTGGCGGCCCTGGAGGAGGGGGGAGGCCAGACCATGGTTTTAAGAGCTAGAACCAGGAAATGAAGAAAGGAGGGGAATCCATTATTTAATGTCTTTTACTTGACATCTTTTTTTCTCTCTCTCTTTTTATTGTACTTTGTATAACACTTTGGCTATTTGCTTTTTTTTGTTTATATAACTTTTATACAACCTGGTTGTTTGTTTTGATTTAACATAATAATGTCTGTTGTGTGAGAACTTAAAAAAAGAGAATAATAATTGAAATATCTTTTTATAAAGATATTGAAAATTCAACATATTGTAAACTATAATATTGTATATTTTTAACCAATAAAAACTTTTTACAAAAAAAAAAAGAATGATATTCCTGTGAAAACCTTGCTTCTTCAGGAAGATCATATTGATTTAACCAGATTTTAAGGATTAAGGTCATGGCAGAAGTCTTTAGAAAAGACGGCATATTTAGGCATATTTTCTGTTTAGTTTGATTTTGAAATGTTTAGTTGCATGGCTAGTATCTCAAAGTTGAAGTAGCTGAAAGTTTAAGGAAATATGTCTACAGGATCAGGTTCCATATGAGGTGAGATAGGTGAAGATAAGGATGATGATCACACACACACACACACACACACACACACACACACACACACAAAACTGGGCTCATTACATGAGAAAAAGCCAGCACATATCCAGGTAGACAATGCTAGTCATCAAAGCAATATTGTTTGTCTTTAGAATCACTCAAGCCTATTTTGCCAACTATCTGTAAAACTCAAATTTCTTTTTTCTTTTTCATTGTATATACATGTAGTTCTCAATGTATGATCACAATTGAGACTGGAACTTCTGCTACTAAGTGATGTGGTTGTTAAGTGAACCACATTCAATTTTATGGCCTTCTTTGCCATGGTCATAGAGTGAAGCATGCAATCCCTGCACATCAGTGACAAATCTACAGTGGTGTCCATGAACTCATGCACTATCCATTGAAAACATATGAAGCAGTAGCTCAGTAACATTTCTATGTATTGGTTTCTAACAATACATTCAGAAATTTAAGAAAGAAATCTTAACAGACAGAAACAAAGCTAAACCAGTGTGACGGAATCTAATAGAATTAGGAAATGAAATCTTTTAACTTGCTTCCCTCATTTCCCCAAAAGTTCTATATCTTCTATTGCCTATAATTTGTTTCCCCCTAAAATTTGCAACTTATCTCATTTGCACAAGCTATTGAGAATGGGTTTCTTTCCATATTTGGAATAGTTTTGATAGAGTAGGGTGCATTGTGTAGTTGTGGGGCCCCACTTTGAGTCAGAAAAAGCAAAGAAAGGTTATTTTCTTCTTCATATCTTATGAATCAACTTGAAGTGGTTTTGCAAGCTATCGTTCACTCTGAACCAATGAGATATTAAGTGCCAAATTCATTTAAGTACATATTAACGGCAGACATGGATAGAAATATGTGGTTGAAGGACTACATAGAGACAATGGAGACAAGATACTATAGGGTTCAGCTGTAATAGACCCAGCATCCAATAACCCAGCCCAGCACCCTTGACTTAGAATTTTCCTGTGTAACTAGATAGCCCTCTCTTTGCTCCTGGTAGTTACCCTGTGCCTTCACTTCAATGTGGTGAGCAGAGATATGAATCATAGCCAGGTTGGTTCTGTCTGGAAACCTTTTTATTGCCCTACTTCTGTTTGGAATTCTGCAAAAGGGAAGCCAGAGTTCTGCTATGGTTTCAAATAGTTTCATAACCTGGTATCCTGACATAAATGACAGACTGATTATATGCCATTGGCAACTATAAGACAGTTCTTCTCCATGATGTTTTGTTTCCACCCTGGTCTTTCAGATCTTCCAAAAATGCACCCACTGTTGCTGTAATTGAATCTATCCCCCTTACTGCTTGTCATCCTCTTCTCTTTGCTTCCACTTTCACAGTATTAGAGTCTTCTCCAGAGAGCTAAGTCTTCATATAATGTATCTGAACTAAGATAAGTTGTATCTGATTATTTGTGCCTTGAGTGAGAACAGTGGGTTGATTTATTTGATGATTTGTTTCTGGAATCTGGAATTTTTACATTTCAGTCTCCAGTCATAAGCACAACATCTTGCTTACTTGTCTTGTCAATTTCAAATTGAACTTGATCCTACAAGTCTTCAACTTTCTGTTCTTCTGTGTTGTTACATGGAACATTAACTTGAATGATTATAATATTAAAGGGTTGTCCACAAATCTAATTGATGTTATTCAGTCATTGACTGAACTGTAGCCAGGTATTGTCCTTACTTATATCCTTTCTAAGTATAAAAGCAGTGCTGTTCCTTGTTCTCAGTATTTAACAATTAGATCTTCTGGCTGAAAGTGTCCAGGCACAGCCCATTTCAATTCACTGCTGCCTAAGATGTCAATCTGCAATTATTTCATTTTTCAGAAATAGTAGGTTATAATTTCTATCACCACAACATATCAATATAGCCTGGGATAATGAATTCTAGTGTAGTACATTTGAAAATTGCCTGAGTGGTAAGAAATGGGACTAAACTATGTTGCTCCTAGTGATTTGAAAGAAGGCCAGGATTCAGATGATTATTCTCCCCACAAGATTTATATATTTCCTTGATATATATTATTATGTATATCTGTAGCCCCTATGAAAAGACCCTAGTAAACTTCTGGACATCTTCTTTGGCTCCTACCAGATTTTCTCCCTCACCGGATGGATGGATGGAAGGAAGGAAGGAAGGAAGGAAGGAAGGAAGGAAGGAAGGAAGGA
>WNWU01013589.1:6305341-6338718 GCA_012654045.1 Ptyas mucosa | reverse complement strand
GGAAGGAAGGAAGGAAGGAAGGAAGGAAGGAAGGAAGGAAGGAAGGAAGGAAGGAAGATCTAGCAGTTGCAAAACAACACCAAACAAAGCTCCAGCAGTTCCAGCATCATCTTCATTCCCAAGAATGACTCTGTGTCCCCTAAGCTTCTTAAAAATGCAAATGACAAGCGGCTGCCACACACAATGCAAAAGATGACAGCATATTTAATGCAGATTAAAATGATTCTTTAGTAAAATGAATGCAAGTAGAATGAAGATAGACCAGGATTGGAAGTCCCCTTCCTGATCTATCTTACATTTATGATTTATATTCCATACTTGGGTCTCCAGGAAAGCTGACTTCTGGTTAGTTTCTCTCCAGGCCATGTCTTGCCTCTCCAACCTACATCTCTTTTCTTAAACCAAATGTTGCCCCTGCACCTGAGCATATTATTTATACACCTCTGCTCTGCTTCCCCAAATATAAAAGAGATAGAAGTAAATTTGCACAAGAAATGCCTGGCTATATTATGTTCAGTTCTGTCCTGAACAAGGGCAAACATAATAATTTTGCCTACTTAAGATTCTGAGCAGACCATTTTAGAATACAGACTAACAGGAGATGCATATTGTATTACTTTACAGACCTTACTGACTCTAGCATTGGACTAAAAGAGTGGTGAGAACCCTATGGCCTAGCACCCTTTTTTAAAATAGCTTTTAGAATATCCCATAGTAGGATGTTGAATTCTCATTTTAAAGAATTAGACCTATAACTGAAAGAAACTTGCTCTCATTCACATTCTTAAAATTGGCCCTATCCTTCTAAAGTCCTCAAAGCACCTTTTCTGTTAAGAAGAATACAACCTTAATAGTAAGCCCAATCCTGCATTAAATTGAAGGAGATCTAGATTTTATCCCCATTTTTCTAGGCAGCTCGCTGACTAACTTTGCAAAAGTTACCCCTCTCATTTTAGCTTACCTAGAATAAATGTGCATGTAGAAAAGTGAAGTAAGAAGAGCCAATGAGCTATCTAGAAGCTTCTGGGAGGACAAATATGATACAAATCTAATTAATAAATTAAAAGCCCTGGATTTGATTCTTCCACCCAGCAATATTTGCACACAGGGCTCAACACTCTCCCCAGTTGCCCTGAATACAGGATGAAGTCTTGTTGCACGACTCTGAGTCAATCAAAGCCCTTGAGGTCTTGCCAGAAGAAAGGGTGTTTTACAGCTGACACAACATAAACAAAGAGGCAAACATTCTGGGGGTGGCAAGCACCTCCTGTTTGTCCTCCTGCACCTGAGGGGGAGGCCGAGAGCTCGTGAGTCATTGTTGAGGCACTCCATCCATGCCCTGTGGAAGAGCTGCTGTCATCTGCTGTGGAAGCTCCTTGCTGAAGTCTGTCACAGCCCAAGGGTTGTTTATCCACTTTGGAGCCTGCTTGGGCAGACCTGGATTGGGGATAGGGCAGGGAAATGAAAAGGCGGTGTTGAAATTTGTTCTGAAGATGAGAAACCATTCGGGCATTGAGACAGCTCAGGAGATAGGCTTCCTAGCTTAGCTGGATTTGTTGGCTTTTCCAAAGCCCTGACATGTGAGGAAGCTCAAATATAAAAGTATGGAGCTTAGGCTGAGGGTCAATGGCCCTCCTGACCACATGACTGAAAGAAAAAACTGGGACCCAATTTTCACCCAATGTGTTGCCCAAACATTGGGTGTCACAATGTTCATAATACACGGACATAACATCTGATGCACAGGCCTTCATGCTCCTTTTTGAAAGCTTTGGCTATTGATATCAAACTGTAATTTCTACTCTGACAGAAGGGGAAAAATGTTATATTCAAGACTGATCAGTAATTATACTAATTGTTTAATTAAGCTAGATGTGAAATGTGGATTTTGGCTAATTGCTTTTAAGAGTGAGTTCCCTAGCATACTATTCGAATGTTCCGTGTGTCTCTCAGACTGTCCCAAACATTCATTTAAACTGAACTGCCCTTAGGAAGCATGGTTAAATCTTTGGAATATTTAATAGGAAAACTTAAGGTTGATATTGTGGCACAAACTGTGCTGCTATAAAAAGGAAAGCTCTGATATCAATGTGGCACCTTCAACAAACTTATTAAATGTTGTA
The DNA here is from genome assembly GCA_012654045.1 of Ptyas mucosa. NCBI lineage: Eukaryota > Metazoa > Chordata > Lepidosauria > Squamata > Colubridae > Ptyas > Ptyas mucosa. The sequence continues at coordinate 6,336,595 of WNWU01013589.1, read as the reverse complement.
AGGTGCCCTCCAAACTGCAATGTGGAGGGCTAAAAGGACCCCCAACTGTGTGGGTCATCTACACGTGTTTTTCCTGAATGCTTTTTTGATGCCAAGATCCATTCTTTAAAAATATCTGCTTCACTTCCTGAAGGCCACTAGTAGGACTAAACTGATGCACTGTATCACTAGAAAGATAATTTGCCCCACGTTCAACTTCTTCAAGTTGGAGACTTCAAGTAAAATAAAGGGGAATAGTACACTTATTTTACTACTCTTCCAAGGGGAAAATTGTATACCTATATTGGTGGTTTGGTACAAAATATTGGAAATACAAATTTAAGGTGCTTCAACAGCTATATAATTGAAATGGGCTGCCCACTTTTGCCACAAATACATTTATGATTGCAATTGTAGTGGTTGATGTTAAGCTTCATTGATAGTCATTGAAAATGAGTGATAAAATTGAATGACCTTCTCCACTGAATCCCTACCAGAGAGCTAGTCAAAAACAAGACTTTGAAGCCACAGAAGGAAGGTGCACAGAGAGATTTTATATCTAAAATTAAGCCCCCAAAGCAGGGGTGTCAAACTCGATTTCATTGAGGGACACATCAGGATTGTGTTTGATCTTGGGCTGGGGTGGGTGTGGCTGGGGTGGGCCAGCTTTATGTCACTCGTGTCGGGGGCGCCGGTGATGGCCTGAGCGCTCTGCCAGTGAAAATGGGCTTCCGAACTCTATTTTCTGCTGTGACGGCCTCCTGCAATCCTTTGCTAGCAAAACCAGGAGGAGGGGAGGGGCACATGCACCCTTCTCGAGCCCCATTTTCACTGGCAGAGGCACTGTGGGCTTGTCCTTCATTGTTTCCAGGGTAGCCCTGCAGGCCAGATCTTAGCACCCCATGGGTCGGATCTGACCTGTGGGCTTTGAGTTTGACACCCCTGCCCTAAAGGGAGAGAGACAACACGCTCCTTGGAAGAAAGGCAAATTATAAATATACAATCTTATTCTGGGGAGATTGCACCATAGCATTGCTGTTGTCCTCCTGCTGAGTTGCATAGAAGGAGGCATCTCTTACCTAACTGAGGCATCACCAGAGTAGGGCTTTAGGGCACGTGCCCAGGATCCTGTTTGACACAATGAAATATATATACCTTTTGCAAGATACATAATCTCAATAGTGAGGCAGTCTTTAGCAAGGGGACTAAGGCTGGAATTTAAAGCAGTGCTTCCCTTTCTGACCATTTTAAGATCTATGGACTTCAGTTCCTAGGTTGGCTGGGGAATTCTGGGAGTTCAAGTGCACACTTCTTAAACTGGCTAAGATTGAGAAACACTGATCTAAAGTGACCTAGCTACAAGCAAGCAAAGCTGCTGAGTGTGAAACTCCACATACCTATCAGTGGGCAGGAGAAATGCCATCACCACTGCATTTCAAACTGAACAGTCCTCCCCCTCAAACCTAGCACATTGGGCAACATGAACTTTACAGAGGGCTGTATAGATCTTTGAGCATGTTGGCTATGAACATCTGCATTCATATTCTCAGTCCCTGTTTTTTTGCTTTCAAATTGCCCCTCCAAAGCCATCTTTTCCATCAAGCTTCTGCTGCATTTCCCTTGTTTCCATATCTTGCTGTTACTCATCATGTAACTCAGTTGAACAGATATAAGTGAAAAAGACTTTTTCCGCTGTTTATTCCTACCCGTACCATTTTTCTTCTGTATCAAATTTCAGATGGCAAATACTTCCTATAATGCTGTGTGTGCTGATGATGTAATAACAGAGGAGCAGAAGGAAAAGGGAAATCTAACAACAATAGATTTAAATATATAAAGGCAAATTCCAAATGAATCTTAGGGGAAACCTCCTAAGAGTAGTAAGAGTTTGATAGGTAGTTCCCATTTATTGACAAAAATTAGGAACTGACAACTTGGTCATTAAGCAAAGCAGTTGCTAGATGAAAGTAGAACTGTGCCTGTGATCTTACTTCCATTTGCTTTACTGATTTCTGAATGTTATAAATGTGAGGATTGGTCACAAATCATCACTACTGTAACTGAATTGGATACTAAACATGGTAGCTAAACAAGGACTACACGTACAACTAATTACTGAGAATGGTGAATTGTGGAACACTTTAATTTGGATTCTTGCATAAAGTTAAGGGCTAGATGTGAAAGTCTCAAAGATCGCTTTTGATTCCACGTTTGTGTTTATGCAACACACCAGATCAGTTATAGGCATACACAACATGTTAAGGTTGGTAACTTTTATGCTTGGTTAAACCCAGCCATTTTGTTAATTAAGGAGTTGGTATAATGTGTAACTCAGAAAAGGGGCTAGCTAAGCAGCTGAGTTAAGTACATATTCACACACACTCCTTACCACAGCATGAAAAGTAACATTGTTAAGAGAGACATACTCATGATGTCACCCCGGTTTAATCCCCAGTCCACTGCTGAGACAGACTGAAGTCGGTTTTAAGCATTCTGCAATTAGTGGTCTCTTTCCCTCTTATCCTGACAATGACCAAGCTACAGGGCCTCGATGACAAACCTGGGGACTGACAAGGTTATGGATAGCAACCCATCCAGCTCCTAGTATAATCATCTATATTTCCTTCTTCCCATCTAGTCTGGGCACTGTAATTCTATTGCCATTTTGTCATGGATATAAAAAAAATCAGATTCCTGGTTTTTACAACTTCTTCTTTCTGTTTCCTTTCTTTAAAAAACAAACAAACAGGATATCAACTTTCTAGGAGATGAGAAATGGGCAGACGACAACAGTGGTTGATATACTTGCAATCAGTTGTAGTTCACTTTCTATCTTCCAAAATATTTGATTCTCTTAGAAGAGGAATGGGTTCTCCCTGGTCCTTTAAGATGTAGTTCAGTGGTAGGTTGCTCCCAGTTCGGTCCAGTTCTTGTCAACTGGTAGTAACAGTGGCGGGAGGCTCCGCCCACCTGCCCAGACATCATCATTAATGATCTGCGCATGCACAGAAGCGCACACACTCCCGTTGCGAATCGGTAGTGGAGGTAAGTAGAACCCACCCCTGATGTAGTTGAACTACAATTTCCAGTATTCTGAGTTAGTATGGCCATTGGGCAGAGATGCCAGGAGTTTCAGTTAAGTCTTTATTACCTTACCAAGTCCTTAACTCCTTATCGAGTGGAGGTATCATCAATAACTGCGTTTAAACATGCTCAGAGTAAACACCAGAGGTGGGTTTCAGCAGGTTCTGACCAGTTCTGGAGAACTGGTAATGGAAATTCTGAGTAGTTCAGAGAAACGGTAGTTCTCTGTGTATTTTCAGTTCTCTGAAAATTCTGAGTAGTTAAGAAAACTGTAAATACCACCTCTGACTGGCCCCGCCCCATCTATTCTCTGCTTCCCGAGTCCCAGCTGATTGGAAGGAAATGGGGATTTTGTAGTATCCTTTTCCTGGACTGGGGTGGGAATGGAGATTTTGCAGTATCCTTCCACTGCCATGTCCGTCATACCCACAGAACTGGTAGTAAAACATTTTGAAACCAACCACTGGTAAACACATGCCCATCTTCCAGCTATATATATAAAAAAACCTTCAAAAGGAAGACTTGTAGAGTAGATTATTTAGAGAGATTGTAAGTCCCTGTATTTTTGAAGATAGAATTATTCAGGATTTGGGGGGGGGGGTGTAAATTTGTCCCAGATAAATGTATCTGGGGTAGAATAATAGGAAAATGAATGAATGATTGAACGAATGAACGAATGAATGAATGAACGAATGAACGAATGAATGAATGAACGAATGAACGAATGAAAGAAAATGAGCTCTAGTGATGGAGATTATATATACCAGGAAACCTATACCAGCTGGCAACAGAAACATTACAAGGAGGAGAGGGCAGCCACCTTAGGTCTTCTAGCACAGGAGACTTACCTACTCTTTCCTGAAATCTCAAATGGTTTGTGATGCATGTTAAACTAAGTGTAAGGCACCAACTGAAGGCACCAACTGAAGGCATAGGGGAAGAATAAAGAAAGAGGGAGGAAGGGAAGAAAATCCATCTCCTCTGTTACTACACACCCTGAGAGGCCATCGTTCTTCCCTGCTCAATTCCTATCAACTGCCTATTCTTGTTTTCTTTCTCCTTCTTGTTTGAGAAAAGAGAGAGACAAAAGATATCTGGGTTGCAAAACTCTGGACAAATAGGAAAGTTAGAAGTCTTTATATATCTTTGCTGACATCTAGTGGCCATCTGGATTTTTGCAACCCTCTCCCTCTCTATTTTCCTTATTCACACTCAGTAGGGCTTGGCATCTGACTTGGTTCTCCTTTGGTGGGAGTCAGAGAGACTTGCTTGGGGCTCAAGCAGCTCTACTTACTTTCCTGATGTCAGCCCAGTTTTTCCCGTCATGGCAAAGATGACTTTCTCATAATCCTCACTCTTTTGTAGGTGATTCTCACTCTTTTGTAGGTGATTTGTGATATCAACCTACCTACCACTGCAGCTGTCTTGTCAGATTTGCCTACTTGACTAACATGATGCTACCTGCCTGCATGGCTTGCCAATGTAGACTGGCAGTTATATTCTGATACCTCAAGCTCAGAAGATATCATGGAAGAGGAACTGAAGGCATATTTTGTCTTGTGCTTTGAGGGAACATCTGGTTTCAAGAATGCTGGTTTGTCTTCATAACTTTCATATTGGTCAAAGAAGGATATCAGATCATATCAGATCATCTTCTTTCTGTGCAATGGGAGGAAAGGCTGCAGAGCCCAAACAATCTTATCTGAAACCCAGGACAGGTTTAAGATGTATAGGCAGCTCTGAAATCAAACCCAGACAAATGTATTCATATTACATGCAACAGCAGTGTTCTGTTCTCCACCTACTTACTTGGCCTTGCTTCAGGTTTGACAGAGTAGGTCAAATCTGGGACCATTGTGGCCTTATCCATGAGCAATTCATTTTGAATCATCACCTACCTAAAAGCTCAACCTAAAAATCAAATGCTTAACAGTTACTTAAAAGATAATGGATGCCCACCAGTTCTCTTGGATTTGTGGGCTCCAAATTAAAAAAAAAAGATTGTATTTATCATGATTTACGCACCATGGGTGGCTTGGGATCTGTCTAATACTACAAGCCAATTCCAAAGAGACCATGTGATGGTGTAGCATGATGCAAGAACCCAGCCTTTCTTACTTCTGTCTAGTAGTTTACATGAATAGTAAATTGATGAGTGGTAAGAATATACTGCATAAGAAGACATAGCCAAAACATAATATTATACAGTGTATTGTAGACAAATGAGTTTGGAAAGCAGTCTAAATTTCCAGAGGAGCCTCTTGAATCATCTCTGTTTAGGGTCAACCATGATAGCCCTTGACTTATTCAATCTACTCTGCACACAGAGTCTCTATTGGTTTTCCCAAACTCTGAATATGGGAAATTACCTTACATTTCCAGGGATGTCTATCATTAGACAGAGGCGACCAATTCTGGGGAGCTATAGAAAGGCATGGACTTGGTTGCGGGCTGCTACTTCCAATACCAGGATAACTTTATTTAACTTGGAGGGTGTAAACTGGATATGCTCTGCCTCCATATCATGCTTTCTGTGACAGAGATAGCTTGCTCCACTTTTGTCACCAGCCTTAACTGGTGAAGGAAATGTTTCCTGCCTTCTGGAGAATATCTGTAACATTTACTCTGTTGCTTAGAAGCCTGGATGCTTGCGTGCTTCACTTTGTGATTTTTAAAGATTAAATGTTGTGATGTCCTTTTTCAAGTGCCACTGGACAGTACCAGATGCCTTCAACTGAGATGGTGGTGGGGATATTATTCCATATGTTGCCCTATCTCTCAAGCAATATAACATCTATGCCTGGGTTGCCCTTATTTTTTAATTCTAGGAGGAAAATGTCTAGTCTTGGACAAGGAAAGAGTTAACCCAATTAGTAATTCTGCACAGACACACACACCCCAAGGTTCAGCTTTCTTGTTTGAGGGCTGTGTACAAACAGGAACCTTGTGCCGGCGGGTGGGCAGACAGTGTGGAGACAGCCATGCATTTTACTACAGCTGCCAAATAAAAATTAAAGAAAGAAAAGAAAGAACAAGAAAGAAAAGTGTTTGTTTGACGTGTTTAAACCCATGTTGGGAGTACACCACTACACACAGATGCATACAGGTACACACACACACACTCACACACACAAACAGCTATTTCTCAATATTGTTGAAGGCTCTGTATCACAGGAGAATTCTTTATCAGGGGAGAACCTCTATTTTGCAACAGTACCCTCAGTTCAAAGGCAGACATTTCTATATGTGGCTGAGAACTTTGCCCTGAATCTTGGGAAGTTGCTGGCAATCAAAGAAAGAACAATATTGAGCTAAAGAACCAATGGTTTGTGGAGCAACTACTTTAATGGGAATCTGAATGTCCAAACCATTTGAAAGACTAGCTAAGTTTAGCATTAAGAATAGATGTAAAGCAGTTTCTGAGCATGCACACATTTCTCAATTGCTAAATAAGCAGAGAACATTCCTATCTCAGCCTCTTTCTTGTATAAATACAGTATTTCCCACTGGAATTAGAGAGACTAGGAAGAATAATCAGAGAGAGGATCACCTCCTCTCATTTATGGAACTGACTTTCTTTAAGATTTCTTGGCAAAAGTTGGGGAATTTTATATGTGCATGCTTGTGGGCATACACTAAAAATTGTAATGCTGAACATCTAAAAGCGCTAGCATGATGCAATATTCTGATTTGGGGCCACCACTTTAGGATGTTAAGAGTTTCTTTGGAATGTGAATATAACAGATGTGAACATAACAGATTTCAAACTTAAACATGGGGGGGGGATTTCAAAATGTTTTATTTTTAAACCATGGGTGGAGTTTGTAAAGGATAGGGGTTTTGATGTATGCAGGATAGAAAGTGTATTAATGGTTTTGAATGTTGGTATTGGAGAAGACTTTTCAGAATCTCATCTATAGTGAAAACAACAAATGGGTCTCACTCCAGGCACAAATGACCAGGCTCAAATTATTCTACTTTGGACACATAATGTGAAGACTCAGTTCTGCGGAGAAGGCTCTAATGCTGGGAAAGATAGAAAGAAAGAGAAGGAAAGGATGATCAACAGCAAAGGAGGAACAATCAATTATGTGACAGGTACAAGATCTGAAGGACCAGGTGAGGACAAATCATCATGGATAAAATCTATGTAGCCATTAAGAATTGATCCTGATTAGATATAATCAGTCATTAAATATAACCAGATAGTTTCATTCAGAATAATTTTCCCAAGTCAATAAGATTAAAAAAGGTTTCATTAAGAAGGGTTATTATCCAAGTTTTAAATAAGAGAGATCTGATTCCAAATTTTGTTTCTTCTCTGACTATCTCATTAAAATGAAACATATGGTGGGAAAAAAGTTTGATTGGAGTATGAAATATGATTCACTTATGAAATAATGTGAAGTCTTCCTACAAGCCAAACACATAAGTCATTCCACATAGTACCATTCAGGCAGTGGTGGGATTCAAGTAATTTAACAACTGGTTCTCTGCCCTAATGATTTCTTCCAACAACCAGTTTCCCAAACTGCCCAGAAAGTTAACAACCGGTTCTCCCGAAGTGGTGCGAACTGGCTGAATCCCACCACTGCATTCAGGTCTTTCTTTTCATGGTGCTTATTTTATCCACTCAGCAACCTTATGAGGTAGAATGAATTGAGGCATAGTGGTTGGCCCAAGAATTCTCAGCAAGCTTCAAGGATTAGAATGTTGAACCACAATATTTGCAGTCCACACTGGATCATTTATCTTACCTTTCCAAACCTAGTGTCATTCTTCATTCTGTGAGCAGTTGCCTCAATTAGCCCATATTGAGGCTAATTGAGTCCATATTGAGTCTAGACTCTAGATAACTAATGGTTATCAGTATTTGTGGGGATTTGCTGACCCAACATAAAGAAGTAAGGTTTAGTTGCCACTCTGGTCTTCTTTTGAACCAGGTGTGATGGGAAAGAAGATGCCATCTTATTAAACCCCTTGAATAGCAAGATATGTTGGACTCTGCATTTCCTCTTCACTGTCTTTTCCTGTCCATTTGCTTAAGAAGAAGCTAGACAAGCAGCAACAGGAAGGAAGAAGAGAGGTCACAGAAGAATGGTAACAGGTGTGATTTCCTACTCAGATTCCCTAGACCTCTGCAAGTATGTTGATGTATTTCATAGGTAGATGCTCTTTCTAAGAAGGAATATTGGCCTTTTTAATTTCCTTTAAATTTGGTACATGCATATGCATATTTCCATATGCATCCAAGAAAGGACATATCTGAAGACTCATCACATTTGGAGTGTTGACACCCAGTTGCTTCTGTCTTCTCTTCTTCCATGACATTTTAAATTCTTTTAAACACCTTGTGAGTTTTTCATTCTAGAGTGATTAGTAACATTTAAAAATGCACAAAATATGATACCAAATGATATCTGCATTTTACTCAAGTTCTAAACCAATGGTTCTAAAACTTTCATATCTCATCACAACATGCAAAACCCAGGTCTACCATCAAAGAAATGAAAAGTCCATATCTTTTTTTGTGTGCATTTTATTATCATATTTATCATTTATGATACATTTTAAATAGCATTTTAGTGACTTATCCTATGCCCACCTAGACTATTTCAAAGTTTCATCATGGTACAGGACAGATGTATATATATACCACATGAAAGAACTGCCGCAAGTAATTCTATTGCAAGCCATAGAATATATGTATGTTCAGATTTTGATCAGGCCTGCATTACTGTACTGGTTAACAAAACTCTGGCTTAGAACCATAGTTTTCAGAACATGCCATTGGTAGACTATTCATTTTCCACCTGCAGATTCAACAATTAAAGGTACCTTTGTTAGTGGCCTGGCTAAGAATCCATAATTTTCTCTAAGGCATTTCAGTTTTCCTTAAAATAATATGTAAAATAAAAAAGGTTAAATAAGTACACATGCTTTTAGTTGTAAAAGAAATATTCAGCAGTATACCAACAGTTGCCACATTTTCAAGTCATCAAAAGAAAAAAATAGTTTTGGGAAAACATGCTAGGCTACAAATCTTAATTGCAAGTGAAAGATGATATTTTTAAAAATAGAATTCTAAGTGCTATTTCTTCTAGCTTCCCCTGTTCACCATCTTCATTTTTTAAAAGTAAAATTTTTAATTTTAACAACAATTTTATTACTAATTTGTTTCATATTTCTCCCAGTACCTACTTTTCAAATGTGTGCCCCTCCCTCAGTGCCTAGCTAGCAAAAACAAGTAGATTTGAAGTGCTGTATTTGTGTAGCTTAAACAAACTTTGTAAAGTTGTTGCAGAGCATATGTTCAGTACACATATCAGCAATTAATAAAAATAAATAAAACTTACAATTTTTGGACAAAAACAAACAAAATATAATAGTAGTAATCTAAATGTGTGTGTGTATTATATTTTGCTGATAAAGAAATATAAAGAATATATATAAGAAGTGCATTTTTTAATTTGTCAGTAATGACAAAGCAGTTCCTAAATCAACTGAGTTGTTATTATCTTCAATGTTAGCCATAAAAAAAACAACAAGATAGCATCAAATGTTGACCACGCACCAGCTGCTCACTTACATAAAATCAAAACAATTACAAGGATAACAAGTTAATAAATGTACACGACCTTTAATTGACAAAAAGCATAAACGGACTGCAATTGCAGATTGGGAATTGAGGATGTCTTTTTTTTTATTGTTTTGATACTGCTTCCTATTTTTTATCAATGAGAGACCATTATTTTCCCCGGACCACTAATTTAAGTCCAACAGAAACTCTTTATATCTCTCCAACAGTTTATTATAAAGCTAAAGCTATTTTACAACATTATTTACTATTAGTGGAATAAGCCAAATAATAAATCCTTCTTGAAAAGACATAGCAAATGAAGCACAGGAATAAGTTATAGCTGCTGAGAAAAATACCACATTGGTACTTTTATCCAGAGAGCACTAGGCACACAGAGAATTTCTCTAACAAGGTAATTTGAGGGAATAAGCGTGGATCATGGCAAACGAATGGGAAACACAGGCTCTTCAGTTTGGGGAAGCAAGTGACTCGGATGTGGGACTCTTTGGTTTTTAATCCTGTTTGCCATTCATCCTCCTTCTCAATGTCCCCAATGTCCTGTCATGACAGGAAGCCGTGATGACTCGGAGAGGCATTCCGCCCAGGGGTGACAGCCCAAGCTCACCCTACCTTAAGAGGAGCCACGTGCCAAACAAAAGTTGTCCAACTTGTTTTGCTGAACTAGGCTGAACAGTAACTTCTTACCAAACCAGTGGGGCGGATTGGGTGGTGGCACAAGGAGACAGTGAGACAACCAGGGTGTGGTAGCAAAATTTGGGACAGTCCCTCCCAAGATGGCCCAGCTCTCTGGCAGTGATGGTTGTCAGCATGGAAGTGCTTACCTACTACTCTTCCACTATATCTTGGCACTGATTAACAAGTTAAACATATAAATCAGCAAAGGCATGTACATTTAATGAATAAAATTATTCTATATTCCTGTATAAATCTTGAAAATTCCCATCTTTTATTGATCCAAAGTCCAGTGGCCAAGGAACAAAAAAATAAGGCTAGCTTTAATTCATAAGTTAAAGGGGCATATAATTGAAAGCTACATTTCCCTTTGGGACATCATTGCCATGCTCCAAAAGAAAATAGGGCCAGACTCAGGAAGAAATGAAATTTAATACGGTGCAACTACAACTTTAGATAAAATCACATTGCATTAATTAAATAGAGCTTATATTGAATTAACAATGTTTGATTAAATAAGAACTGTTCCCTTGTTTTTAGTATTTTTCTCCTCTCACATTAAAAATCACAACTTGGTGGCAATTTTTGAAAGGACTCTGAGGACTGTGCTCCAAACTTTTGAAAATACACTCAGTCTTGAGGCCTCAAGCTATATGCTGCACATGATTACTTATATTATTGTAGAATTTTACCATGTACACTATCTCTTGTTAGATGTGTCTATCCAGTGTCTTTCATACATGCTTACTCAGCATGCTAATCAGTGGTTCTCAACTTTGGCAATCTTAAAATATGCGGGCTTCAATTCCTTGAATATCCCAGCCAACATGGATGGATGGCAATTTCTGGGAATTGAAGCCTACACATCTTAAAGTTATTGAATTTTGAGTAACACTGATTTTGACGACCACTCCAGTTTCTCCACAAAAACAGTGTCTCTTAGTTTGGACAACAGATTGGTATTTTGATATGCTGGCCGCCTCCTAAATTCTGTGGAAAGGTTGAAACTGGCAGTACAGGAATCCATTATTCAGAGATCAGGCACAATCATTAGGACAATATCACTGCAGTTGCTTCTTCTGTCTTTGAACAGGAGGGCACAAACATCTATTGATGTAGAAAAATAGAGGAAGATTAGAATTTAAACTCTAAACCTGAGAGATTTCCATATGCACTTTAATTAGAGAGATATTCTGTTTATATGGATGACTTCTTTGTTTGCAAGAAAATAAATCTAGCTATGCCAGCTCTGTAAAGCTTGACATTACTGAATGCAGAAATATTCTGGAGAGTTAATATTTATTGCCATTTTCTTTTGAGTTTCCACCAAGTCTCATTTCCCAATAGCAAACTCATCTAATGGGTGATAGGTAAGAAACAGGTTCAGAGGAACCCCAATATTTGAGAAAAAACAAATATTTGGGGGGGGGGAGATTATTAACATGAGAGAATAGATTCCTACACTTTCCTATAATTGCTGCTGCTGTTGTTAGTTCAACTCAATATCTGCTCATAGTGACCCCATGGATAGTTATTTCAAACTGTGTTTGGTCTTCACTCACGCAGCTTCTGTGTGGCATCCATGGCTGTTGTTGCATCAATCCATCAGATTTCTGGTCTTTATCTTTTGCATTTTCCTTCAACCTTGCAGGGATAAAGGAAGGAAAATAATGAGCTGCTGGTATAACCAGGGAAAAGTATAGAAACACTAATGGCCCATTCTATGCATTCATTTTTTTAAAAAAATAGCAGTTCTATTTCCAATCTGATACTCATGGTGATACACACATACACACACACACACACACACACACCAACCACAAACCAAATCCCAAATAGAAGCATAACTAGATATAAGAGTATATTTTACAACCATTTATCTCAAACAATAATGTTTAATTTTAGACCGCTGTTTAGAAATTAATTTGACAAGCTCTACAGAGAAGAATGGTGAAGATGGTGAAAAACCAAAATCTCATGAAGAAAAGCTGAAAGAGGTCAATACAGGGGTGGGCTTCAAAAACTTTAGCAAGGGGCTCTCTGCCTAGTTGCTGGGTGAGCATGGTCATGGTGGGCGTGGCCTAGTCTCCTGTACCAAAGCGGGGGAGGGGCATTTTTGCCCTTCCTGGGCTCCAGAGGCTTTCCTTGACAAGTCCTCCAGATGCTCTGGAGGACCTCTGGAGGCCAGAAACTGGCCCATATCTGGCCTTCCCGAACTTCCAATAGGCCCATTTTTTGCCCTCCCTGAGCCTCCACGTGCACCCTGCACTTACCTGCATTCAAAATGGGCCACATTTTGGGAGAGGCGGGGCAGGGAGGGCGAGGCCAGCTGGGAGTGGGATTTGGGGGTTCTCCAAACTGCACAGAATCTTAGCTAGAGGTTCTCCCAGACCTCTGCGAACCCCCAGCAACCCACCCCTGGGTCTATATATTTAGCATGAAGGGGGAATGACTTCTTCAAATATCTAAAGAGCTGTCACATTACAACAAATTAGTTTTTGGTAGTTCTACACCAATTTTCCCAACTTGATATTCTCCAAGTATGTGTAACTAAGATTTCCCAAATTCTCAGCTAAGAGGGCCCTTGTGCATGAAGTATGTTCCTCCTCCTCTTCCTCTGGTTTATTTATTTGTCTATTTGTTTCCTCTTCCTTCCTCACAATAGTTGGTAATCTCTGGATCATACCAAACAAAATTAAATGATTGTTGAATTTTTTAACAAGCTAATAATAAGTATGTCGTATTAAAAACACTCCCTCTGTTGTAGAGATTAATATGATGGGCAAGTGAAAACAAAATGTTTCAAGCACAAAATTCTGGAATAGTTGACTGCCATGAATAAATAAAGGGAATAAAAACAGCATCAAGAAAGAAGCCGGCAAACTTCTCTGAAGGGACAATTGCAATATGTTTTCCTTCCCATCATTTCTTACTTCATAAATACATGGATTTCAATCTTTAAAGAGAACATTTTCCTTGGTTTTATTTTTATTTATATTTTTCCTAGTGCACAACTGCATAGAAAGACTGCATATTTCATTAATAATGAAATAAACAAGAATGTTCACATATTTTGGCACATTCAACTACATCTTTCAAATATATTAGTTAGCAATAGTGATAAACACTGATGTCTACATGCCAGATGTTAGCTATTCTAATCTAACAAATATTCCCAGAGAAGAAGTGGAGATTATTTATTTTACAATGTTTGTATTCTGTTCCAAATAAAATGTGGATCAAAGTTTAAAGGATGCTAGTAGGTATACCACCATTTTTTTTAATGTCCCATATAATTGTTGTTATAAAAAAGCAAACACTGTTCTTATCATTTCCCCCACTCCCATGCAGTGGTGGGTTGCCCCCAGTTTGCATCGGTTCTATAGAACCTGATGTCATCAAAATGCTTCTGTGCTTGCGCAGAAGAGCGCGTGTGTGTATGAAGCAAGGGCACACACATGGCCCCATTGCGAACCAGTAGTAAAGGTAAGTAGAACCCACCCCAGCCCCCATGCTTCTATGTTTAGTGAGGACAAGAATCAAATACAGACTTTTCTAAAATCTTGCCCATATTCTGGGCAGAATTCAAAAGTGTGCATTATGAACTGGACAAGGAGAAACCACAACTTCAACCTTGTGCATGAAATATGTGAATATTCAATTCAGAGATTTGGCCTGGAACAAACTGGGGCCCTGCTTACAGGTTAATTCAAAAAGTTAAATTGAATTGGATGCTTCTGAATTGATTTGAATATTCTGAATAACCTCTGGGCATATGTAGAAAGTGTGCATTACTTTTTTTCTGAATTATTGTAGAAGTAGAAATCAAATCTACCAAGCAAAAGCTGATTTACAAGAATATTTGTACATCTATATCTTTCTATATATAGATATAAGGGACACAGTGGCTCAGTGGCTAAGATGCTGAGCTTGTCAATCAAAAGGTCGGCAGTTCAACGGTTCTAATCCCTAGTGCCGCATAATGGGGTGAGCTCCCGTTAGTTGTCCCTGCTTCTGCCAACCTAGCAGTTTGAAAGCATGTAAAAAATGCAACTAGAAAAATAGGGACCACCTTTGGTGGCAAGGCAACAGCATTCCATATGCCTTTGGCGTTTAGTCATGCTGGCCACATGACCACGGAGACGTCTTCAGACAGTGCTGGCTCGTCGGCTTTGAAACGGAGATGAGCTCCGCCCCCTAGAGTCGGGAACGACTAGCACATATGTGCGAGGGGAACCTTTACCTTTGTATATAGATATATATAGAGACACACATAAACATCCCCTAAACTTCATATATCTGTATCCAGATGAAGTTCTATCCAATAGTTCAATTTTCTTACAAATGAGCATCATAATTAAATGATAGTATTTATACTATGATAGTAATATATACATTTAAGTATACATTATCCATAAGCTAATTCTTTTTGACACAAGCTAAATTTGAAAAGGATCAAACACCTATCAACGGTTATTAAAATTTCAGCTATAATAATATATTACTGCTAAGTGTGCCAGTATACATATGCAGTTCCGGATTACACTGATGTCTTGCAAGAATATTATTACTTAATTCAGAAAATGTTCTATTTACTCAAAAATGTTTATATAGCATTTAATATTGTGCATATCAGATATGATTCTTAAGATCAGTGGTGGAATTAAATTTAACAACCTATTCTCTGCCCTAATGATTTCCTCCAACAACCAGTTTGCCAAACTGCTCAGAAAGTTAACAACTGGTTCTCCCGTAGTGGTGGAAACTGGCTGAATCCCACCACTGCTTAAGATAAAAGTATAAACATAAAAAGTATAAACATAATTTGAATACATGAGAAGAGTAAGTAAAAAGGAATATTAGGGCAGGGACGGTAGGCATGCTGGTGCACTTATGCAAGTAAGATTCTTTTATTACATTATTTTGACATGTAACAGCAACAATAACAGAGTTGGAAGGTACCTTGGAGGTCATCTAGTCCAACCCCCTGCTCACGCAGGAGACCTATACTAGGGATTCACTGAACTGCCGACCTTTCTGATCGACAAGCTCAGTGTCTTAGCCACTGAGCCACCTAGGCAGGCATTTCCGCCCACCCACCCCAAGATCATTTGCAAAGATCACTAATTTGCAAACCAAGTTTGGAAAACAGTTTATGAGACAAAACCAAGTATGAAAAATTTTTAAGGAACATTTTATGGCTTATCGTGTTTTTCTATCAGCATGCACCATTTTAAAAATGGGTGAGCAGTGTAGAACAACAAGAAACCTTCATTGTAATTTCAAAAGCCCTTTGAATACAATCACTTCATCTTTGGAATAATGGTCCTCTAGTTAGAGAGAGGAGAGAGAGCAGGAAAGATAGCAGGCAGGGGTGTCTGCAAAGTCAAAAGAAATTCAAGATGACAGACACCATGGTATGCTAAAGCTCTATCCCAGGGCTGTCAAACCCGCAGCCCATGGCTGGATGCATCACACGCTGGCCATGCCCAATTTAGCAAAAGGGAAGGAATCCCGATATGTCACATGAGCTTGATACCCCTGTTCTAGAAACTCTAAGAAGAGAGAAGACAAAGTGGAAAGATGTGAGACCGGAAAGCCATTGCTAATTGTTAATGCTCTTATATCAATGTTTGGATACTGACAGGTTATATTTGTACACCCTGCCCAGCCAAATAATAATAATAAATCACATCAAACAACAATATCTGCCTATCCAAGGTCCTTGGGAAGGATTCAATAGGATGATAAAATTGCCAGATCCAGTCTAGACATCTGACTGTGTGACAAGCCATAATAACAATAATAATACATCATCACCTCAATCTTGAACAATACAATAGCCGAACCAAAAGGAATTAGATGTTTTCAGCTGCTTTGCACTTCCTTTGCAGGAACAGGTCTATATTAATCTCTGTGGCAGAGGCATAACTGTTTAACATCTACAGCTACTGGCTAATTATTTTCAAGTTCATCACCTGATATAATTATAATTTGCATTCAGTTCTATATTCAGTTACTCAATCGGATAATTTTCTTTTTTAAATAATCCACTCAGAGATAGGATACATCAGAACATACAACTAAATACTGATCTCTATCTCAGGTAATATTTCCTCCAACAAAAAGACAAATTGATATTACAATAAACTACTGACGGCTGTTTTTTTTTTTAATGTTGCAAGTATATTTTGATAGCTTGTCATACAAAGGAAACAAAAGGCTGTTCCTTTAATCACACAGAAGGATTGCTGAAACATGCAATGTTTAACACAGAGAGATGGCATGTCTCTGTTTTGGTTATCCGCATGTGATTTCAAGGCATACAAAAACCACTGATGATTGAGTTCCCCATATGATGCTCAAGAGCACTAGTGTGTTTCCAGGCATTTCTGTCACAATTCAAACCAGAAACGTTGTTTTACAAACCATGTTGTGCTAATTCAAAACTGATTAATGAAACCATGTTTCACGAGAACCAGTTCTTAGAATCCTGTAAATAAGGTCTTCTATGGTTTGAGCAAAACTGACCCATTAGCATACAAATGAAAATAAAATGAGTGAGGAAATATGTATTACTGGCAGCAAAAGCCATATTTACTAGAATGTGCAAAGCCACTACTTCTTTCTAGGCAACTTTCAGGAATCTATAATCAGTGTTAGATGTTCTTCTGAACTTTGAAAGCACACTATGAGAAGTAAGCTAATTCCCCTATACCTGTGAATTGTCTTTAAGAGAGGGGAGAAGCTGAAAAATTAACCACTAGAAATCATTAAAAATGCAGAGGAAATTAACAGCAAAGAAAATTAGCAAAGATTTCATATGCAATGTATGCATCAAGATATGCAGGAGTGTTTCTTGCTGGTTAACAGCACTTTTTAAAAAGTGGTATCTTTCAGATATGGGGGAAAAACAGCTTCCTAACACTAGTATATGGGAAGGACCACATTTATTAGGCTAATGTTCCATTTCAGGACACAGATTTACTTCATACCGTAGTACCGCAATTTGGAATCATTACAACTCTCTTGAGGCAGATGTTTCTTAACTTGCTTTATCCCCAATTCTGAAGCCTCTGCAAAGCTCAACCTCTGGATGGTAGTTTTGCCATTCTACTGTGGGTAAAAGGCCAGGTGTCATCACAGCCTAAGGGGTGGAGGAGGGAAATAAATAGAACTCACTTATAAGGCAATGGTAGGGAAGGGAGGGAGTGGGACTGTTGATTTGGTAATTCTTGGATCAGGGGTGAAATTCAAAATTTTTCCCTATGGTTCTGTGGGCTTGGTGGGCATGGCAGGAGAAGAATATTGCAAAATCTTCATTCCCACCCCACTCTGGGGCCAGCCAGAGGTGGTATTTGCCAGTTCTCCGAACTGCTCAAAATTTCAGCTATCAGTTCCACAGAATCTGTTAGAACCTGCTGGATTTCACCCGTGTCTTGGATCTGTCCTTAAATTAAAGTGGCTCTTGAAGTGAGTCTATCATTGATTTTGTGGATGGGTAGGGAGAATTGTGAAAAGTTAAGAGGGAGAGATGGATATTTATTTCAATCGATGGTCTTGCTTCAATGTTGTCCGTATTCTCTTTTTGGTAGTTCTAGGAGTGATTTGGGGGGGGGGAGGGGTTGGACAAATTTCAATTTCAACCAAGCTAACTGTCATTGTCTTCAGTCTCATAATCTGACTCTCCTTCACTTAGTGTTCTCTATTCAATTTTCCATCTCATTCTCCTCTTTCCCAGCTTCGTTATTATGAGCTTTGTGAATGCTGCAGCAATGGTTTGAACATTTTTGCCAACACATTAGTTTTCAGTTTATACTCTTGAGCCAAGAAGAGATTGGAATAATGGATGGCACCACTGCTCTAGATTCACTGACATTAGTGGAAATGAAGTCAAAATTTCCTTACAAAAGAGAAAAAAATTCCTTACATTCAATATTTATAATCTTCAGAATGCTAACTTCAGTCTACCTGTAATTATAGAAGAGTCTAGATAATTTTTTGCATAATTTCCTGGAGTGAAATAAATTAGGAGAAATGATCCTTTGGAATAGCCTACTAAATTACATAAATACATGCTTCTGTAAAGCAATGTGGCATCCAGAATTTGAATGGACACTTTTTTATAACTGCAGCAATTGGTAGTTAATTTTTATAATAATGGAGTTATTTTTTAATCCATAATTCCTCTAATTAATCCAGATCCTAATTGTTTCTTGTTTTTTAATGACTGATAAGAATAAATCATATTTGGTGAGATAATTCTATTCTTTTTCAATGTTGAAGAAAACACATATAATTAATAACTTGTCTGGATATCTATGAAGACATTATTTCCTCTTTGTCCATTTTTCTTTGTAAGACCCTGCACATTGTAGCTGAATTCACAAAATATGCTTATCCTGGTTTCTGAATTATTGTATCCCATTTTCTGGAACCACACAATACACTGAACCAAAACTAAGTAAAAAAGTGGATTCATGCAACATACTAAGATACAAGAAACTAAGCAAGATTAAGAGAAACCAAGTTTAACACTGTATGTGAAAACAACTGTTATGTTTTTAAATAACCTATTAAATGCCATAATATATACTTTTTAAATGAATACACAGTATCTTTTTTTTTTTGCTTAAAGCAAGTAAACGGGTCTTGAAAAATAGGGTCCCTGTCCTCCTAATGCGGTGGTGTCAAACTCGTGTCGTCATGGCATCATCACGTGACGTATCGCGACTTTTCCCCCCTTTGCTAAACCAGGGGTAGGCATGGCCAGTGCATGACACATCTGGTCTGCAGGCCCAGAGTTTGACACCCCTGACCTAGTCACAGGGGTGTCAAACTCAAGAGCTGGGGGCTGGATCCAGCCCGCAGGGCTGGCCTGGAAACAGTGAAGGACCAGCCCATGGTGCCTCTGCCAGTGAAAATGGGCTCCGCAGCTCCGTTTTTGGCTCTGATGGTCTCTTGCAACCCTCTGCCAGTGAAAACAGAGCTCACGGCCCTCCCGAGCTCTGTTTTCACTGGCAGAGGGTTGCAGGAGCTGTTGCAGCAAAAAATGGAACTTGGGAACCTGTTTTCGCTGGCAGGCGCCCTCAACAAGGGTGATGCTGAGGTGGCCACACACACCCTGGCCCCCCCCCCCCCAAGGTCAAACACAGCCCTGATGCAGCCCTCAATGAAATCGAGTTTGACACCCCTGTCCTAGTGCAAATACATAGTAAATTCAGTCTCTTTTGTAGTTTTGTACAAACTATAAAAGATGGTGTGAGAGGGGCATTGAAATTCAAGGAAACGGGATAGTCTGAAAGACTTAAGAGAGGCCAATTCATATGCATAGAATAATTAGAAATTACAAATACAAGTGTAAGACATCTCACTATGGTGGGAGGTCCCAGTTGTTTACAAATAATTTCAATGATTCTTTATTTTCTTCTGAAGTTTATCTTAAAAAGCAATCAAGACTTGGATTAGGACTGGGGATGATCCAAATTCTGGGCTATCTTTACCCTTGGAATAATTTCCCAGTTTAGAGTCCAAAAGTCTGAGCTCACAAAAAACATTTGAGCAAATCAGGGGAAAAAATATTGTAAACGTTTCATTCACTAAGCTTCAGCCTTCGTTTGCTTGTGGCTTAGCATACTGTATAAAGAACCAACTGACTGATCTATAGTTTGGGGAATTGTAAAAACCCAGTCCATATGTTAACTCACAATTACAAGAAAAAAGTAATTACAATTGTAAATTGTAAATTTACTCTTTATCCAGTCTACCTTAAATTATCATTGTCATGGGGGAATTCAAATGGATATCTTTAAACTTTGGAGACTTTTTCCTAAATGAAGGCCTAAAAAACTCATTAAATACCTGAAGGACATAATTCATATGAAATAAATTTAGAGTTAATTGTTGTTTTGGATCTATGTAGGGAACGGCCATGGCACTCCATGACTTATTGATGTTAAAGATAGAGATCCATCCTTCTTACACAAATCCTAAACTTAACAACTCACCATTTTCCATAATGCTTGAATTACAATGGTTGCTTTAAAGCTGAATATATTTTTGTATGACTTTGAAGTTGAATTGGGAAGAAAGGAGGGCATAGGTTGAATCTTTCTTTAGTTCTCAATTATTATTGTTATTATTTTGGTCTGAATGTCTGCTTGCTTTCAACTTCAGTCTTGAAGTAATTAACTTTTCAATTTTGAACTATCAAAGAAAGAGAAGGAAAGAGCTCACATGAAATAAAAAGCCAGATTAAAATAAGTGTCTCCCTTCTTTCTAACCAGCTTTGAATCCCTGCACATAATATATATTCTCATTTGGGTAATTATAGAGGCCAAGGTGGAGGTGAAGAGAAAGAACCTAAATGCATGTGGGAAGATAAAGATTTTACTTATTCCAGAAGAATAGTTAGAAAGAAAGAGAAAAAAATAGCTCCAGTGACCTGGTGGAGTTCAATGGGGGTTAATTACATGGCAGACATAATTTTGTTGACTCTGACCTGTGAATTATGAAAAAGCCAACAGAGTTCCTTCCAAAGGCAGCCAACACATGAAAGCCTGTCCATTTCATCAGCGCCTTTTCTCATCTGATGTCTCCAGATTGGACTACGACTCCCATCATCCCCAGACAGTAGTACATTGAGTAGATATGGTGGGAGTTGCAGGCTATCACATCTGGAGATTGCCAAATTAGGGAAATCTGTTCTCTTTGATTCATTTTCTTTTATAATCCCTGCCTTTTTGCAATACACATTATTTTGTTTAATTAAGCCACATTTCTAAGTTTGCAAAACACATTAACTTGACCAAAAAGTAAATTAATCTTGTAGATGGATTTAAACTGGCTAATTTATACTTCAGTATGTTACATGAACATCATTGGTATTTAGTTCTGGAGAAAGCATATGATAAGGCAATCGATAGAAAGACGTAAGTGATCACATGAGATTCCGGAAGTGTGTAACAAAGATGCCTTAGTGAGTCAATCTTCCCATCTTTCACCATCACTCCTGCCTTTAAAAGTGAGGCAAGGAAGCTCTGCTTGCACCCTGGGATATTTTTAGATTATGTCAGACAGCTTTTTTAATGACCAGACTTATCCTTCCCAGCTCAGTTGAATCTTTCTCAATGCAGTTTGAAACATAACACACATTTATTGGAAAGGAAAGGAAGAGTCCTATTTGCAAACTATTTGGATATCAAGCCCTTTGAGCAAAAAGGGGTGATGTCCTTGTAAGTCTAAAAAATGAAAAGTCAACTGCCAATCAATACTTTTTTTGGCCTATACTTAACACAAACAATAGTCGATTATTTTTTTCCCAGGCCAATAATTGGGCCTTACTGAGGAAGCTTGCTGAGGAAAATACAGTAATATATTAGCAATAGCAATAGCACTTAGACTTATATACCATTCCACAGTGTTTTAAAGCCCTCTCTAAGCTGTTTACAGAGTCAGCATATTACCCCCAACCTTTTACCCACCTTGGAAGGATGGAAGTGAGTCAACCTTGAGCCTGGTGAAATTTGAACTGCCAAATTTCAGGCATCTGGCAGTCAGCAGAAGTAGCCTGCAGTACTGTACTCTAACCAGTGCGTCACAGTGGCTCATTCTTAAATAAATGAGAATATAACTAAATAGAAAGAATATAACTAAATAGAAAGAAACACAAAAAGTTTCCTGAGTGGCTCAGTCAATTTTATTCTACTTCTTTTATTAGAATGGTTGTATCCATTATTTTTCATATAGATCTAGCATTGTCACCTGGTTCTCAGGCAAAGTTCATTGCCTAAGACTGAAGCTGTCATTTTAATTTCCCACTCTGTCTTTCCTGTTCCAGGAGTATCTTTTATAAGAAACTTTTAAGTTTTTTTATAAGAAACTTAAATAGCTGCCCTCAACTCTTGGTATTGGGTAAATAGGTCTCTGAGATCTGGGCTGCAAAGAACTGGATAACTGTAAGACATGTAGTTACCATTTTGTGTATTTGCTATCTAGTGATCCCCCAGATTTTAGTTTACAATTAAACTAAAACATGTTGATTAGTGATCAACATTCTTGGAAATGACCATAATGATTAGGAATTTTAGGAGTTCAAAGCTACTTTAGAGTGCTACAAGATTCCCTGATATTTTTACCAAAACATTCATATCTGTTTTTTGGATACAGGTAGTCCTTGACTTACAAGTTTGTTTAGTGACTGTTCGAGGATACAGCATCATTGAAAAAAGTGACTTATGACTGGTTTTCACACTTATGACCATTGCAGCACTCTCATAATCACACAATCAAAATTCAGAGGCTCAGCAACTGTCTCATATTTTTGACATTTGTAGTGTCCTGGGGTCATGTGATTCCCTTTTGTGATCTTCTGACAAGCAAAGTCAATGGGGAAGCTAGATTCACTTAACAACCAGGTTACTAACAGCTGCTTAACAGATTCTAAAATGGGGGCAACTCACTTATCAAATTTGTCACTTAGCAACAGAAATTTTGAGCTCAATTGTTGTCTTAAGGCCAGGTCTACCAGTATGAGAAAAGACTTACCAATTTATGAGAGCCTGGAGGAAGACCTACTTCCTTCCTTCCTTCCTTCCTTCCTTCCTTCCTTCCTTCCTTCCTTCCTTCCTTCCTTCCCTCCCTCCCTCCCTCCCTCCCTCCCTCCCTCCCCCCTCCCTCCTTCCCTCCTTCCCTCACTCTGTCCCTCCCGCTTCCTTTCTTCCTCCTCCCTCCCTCCTTTCATTCTTTCCTTCCCTTCTTCAACTGCACCTGTGGGCTGTCACCATAGTTGATAACAGCTACAAGAAATTGCCTTTGGAGAAGAGGACGAAGCAGGACAATAACATTGACAAAAGATGTGCAGTTGTTTCAGGAAATAAATGTATTGTCAAGGTAAAGCAGCTCCTCCACTTTGTGGCAGCAAGTATTTCCAGAGTTTTCTTCCTGGCCAGGTCTCTCATCCCACACTTACCCAGCACCTTATCTGAGGTACATGCCCAGGTAAAAGAACCCCTTGTGCAATACCGACTTCTGCTGAGCCAGGAACAACCACTACAGGCTGGGGTGGGTCCACTGTTTTTGTTTGTAATCTAGTTCTCTTGTTTTCCATCTGGTTATCCCATTTTGTATGTCTGAATTTGATATGTTAGAACACGGTTTCCCATGAAATTCATTTCCTGATCATAATGTGCACATGCAAGATTTGACATGTAGATGTCTGGAGCCCACTTGTATTTCTGGAGGCAAATCACAGATTTTCCCTCCTCAGCAGCAGAGTACAAGCCTTGCTTGTAAGTCTTCTTCCCCCATTGTTGAGTTCATATATAATCCGTATATCTTTGAATCAGCATAAAATATTTATTTATTTATTTATTTATTTTTATTTTATTTATATGCCGCCCTTCTCCGGAGACTCAGGGCGGCTTACAGTGCGTTAAGCAATAGCCTTCATACTTTTGTATATTTATACAAAGTCAGCTTATTGCCCCCACAATCTGGGTCCTCATTTTACCCACCTTAGAAAGGATGGAAGGCTGAGTCAACCTTGAGCCTGGTGGGATTCGAACTTGCAGTAATTGCAAGCAGCAGATGTTAATAGATGTTAATAACAGGGTGCTTTAAACCACTGTACTACAGGCTCTGTAGTACAGAGAATAGAAGAAGTCCCCATTGTAAATCCCTACTCTTATGCTATTCAGTGACTAAAATAAATATTTGAACTGATTTGATGCCTATCCTGCCTCAGTTGCCTCTATTTCTAGTCACTAGAATTAATTAACTTTCCTTCAAAGGAGAGAATGGCATCATAAGGACACTTTAAAAAAGGACACTTAAAAAATAACTATTGCAAGGACAGTTTGAACTCTATTTATTTATTTACCACCTCACCATCCAGTAGGCTCTGCTAGGTATAAGTGCAGAATGGTCATTAGTTTCAGGAGCTTCCATCTGTAAAATGGGTAGATGTGTGCTAGGTGTGTTAATTCCTTGACATTATACTATTGGACCACTGTAAATTTTTATTTTCCCCACCAAGTGGGAATATTTGTCAGTGTCTGGTTATGATACCGATGAGCTCAGTTTGATTTGTGTGCTCCAAATAATATCTCCCTCCGAATAATGTCAACAATTGACAATGTACATGGGGCTATATATTTTTGACTATGGTTCCCCAATCTCTTGAAGCTTACAGAAAAATCTAGAAATCTGGAAAAAAATGTCATCAACAATGAAAATTAACTGCCACTTACATCATCAGTGGGAAAATTTTGAGAAGCAGGAGAGAATTGGTGATTTAAAGTAGCAGGGACAAGTTGTTTTCTTTTTCTTGGGGAGGAACAGGGAAGTCAGAGAATACAAAACCCCCACCTTTTTTTTTAACAGAGATCATATATGTAATATGTAAAGGAGGCGGAGCTTTAAATTCATAGGTGCCATCTTGATTTTTTTTTTTTGAAGCACCACTCCCACCCCCAATTCCACCCCATGGACACCCCTCAGGAAGAATTACATTTAACATAATTTAAAAGCCAGTTTTAATGAGAGATGTGGGCTGGAAAATTTTTCAAAATTTTCCACCTCAGGCATGGTTGGCAGCTTCCAAATAGGAAGATGTTTTATTGTTGATTGATTATTGCCCGTATTGTTTCCAATATGCCAGTAAAAACATTTCCCCCTCATAACAAATATTTCAGCCTCTTTGAATGTACCAGTGAAACCTCATAAAATAGGCTAGACTTATTTCTCATATCAGATAACCTAGCCTAAATATATGTGCAGACTATGAATACTGCAAAGATAGGCTCAGCAGAATCATACTCATTTGCCTAGGAAACTTTCTGTTTCCAAATTTTCTAGAAACCTGGATCCCTGATTTTAAGGCTTCTTAAAATAGTGAGAAATTGTGTGGCTTGTTTTCAGTAACTATGGCCAGGTAAATGTCTGGAGGCCAGAAACAAAGGAGTCAAGAGTAGCCATCCCATAATGAGATCCAGAAAAGTCTATCAAAAGGCAATTATACAAGAGAAACAGCTTCCTACTTTGACCCTTATCGATAGAAACACTTGCTCCCTTAAAGTGATAGGAAGATCCACCAAAACCTAGGCAAAATAAATACTCAAGTATCTTAAGACAGAAGTGACCTTAGTGCTAATGGGATGGGATGGGATGGGAATGGGAATGGGATAGAATGGGATTGGAGTGATGGGGTAATTTAGTGGGCTGTGTTGCTTGTCCTGCAAATTTCTAGGCTAAAAGAAAACACAACTTACAAATTTGGCTAACTTTCAACATGAAGAGTGGAGTGGAGATGTGGTATCTTCATCTCCAAGAATAGAAGATCTGGAAATGGCACTGTTATTACTCTTTCATCAATCTTGTTATTCTTTTGGAGAAAGGTGGATCAGTAAACAGAAAATTTAAAAGCAAAAAAGAAACTGTGCTGCAGGAATTAATGTTAAACTCTGAACTGAATTTGTTGGCATCTGTCCAATTATGATAAGCCTGGATACCAACCATGGAGATCAGTGGCCAACTGCCATGCAAGGAGAGAGCAAGACAGTTAATAGATATTTACTTTTTAATTTCCCCATTGGAGATGAAAAGATGAGCTTGTGAGAGTCTCTTCTCCACGTGCCCAAATAATTTGGTTGACTTTGGATATTCATGCTCTTTGGCTTAGATGTGTGTGGGGAAAAACTCTCCTTAAGCAACAATAAATATTGGGCATTTGTTGCCTGCAACAGAAAAGCAATGACACCTCTTCTAAGACAAGACACAAAGTGAAGTAACCCGATTCATTTTTGGTTCCCAAAAGAAAATATCAGAAGCTGTCTCTGTGTCCTTTGAGGGCATTAAAAAACAGCACATATTACACTACTAATGTCTTGCTTCCCTTTCATGATGAATTAAATAATTCTGCCTCAGAAGAGGGATGTTCCTGGAATGAGAAGGAATGGATTTAATTGTCTCAGACAAATCATCCCATCCAATCCCAGAGTCAGACTTGAATTGTTAAGGAATGTAGAGCTGCAGGAAAGCCAACAGACTCTGAATAGACTCTGTTGAATCCTATATCAGTTTGTTCTCTTGTAATGTTTCAGGCATTCACTCTAGTCCAGCAACAATTCTGAATCAAGAGAGCAAACAAGAATGGTTGCATATGTGTGAAGTTCCACAGAGTTTTTTTGTTACCAAATTCTTGTATGTTCTGCTAGAGACCAATGCTTTCCAAGCTGTTATTTGCACCCATGAATTAAGTTTGCAGGAATTAACATGAAGATCCTTTATCACTATCTCTGGTTTAACCTAAGTTTCACACTTTGCAAGCCAAGTAAAGAAAAGGCATAACAAATTCATGTGTACAAAAAAAAGGAAAATATTTATAGTTTTACATTCTGTTTATAAAGAGAAACCAATACAATATACCAAAAGTTTTGTTTCAATAAATAAAACATTTGTCATTCTGCTTGGCAAAGCATGGGGGAGGATACCTAAAATTAAAATTATTCAGATAAAGTTATTCAAATGGGGAGGATTTCATACAGTGGTTGAAACAAATGTTTTTTTCCCCCAAAACTTCATCAGGCAACTATGGGAATTACATTCCATAAACTTTTCATCAATTGTAAACACAATTCTGGGTTTCTTAAAACATAATCTTTAAGAAATTGGCTTTATGATGTTTTGAGTATTTTTAAAACCTACTTACTGATGTTTGTACATTGGGGGCTACTTATAATCATTCACTACCTACAACTGTAATTTATTTTGTAGGTGGGAAAATATTGAACACAATTTGATGGGCTATACTGTATTTCTTGCCAATTTAATCCCATGAGAAGTAATCTCTAGAATAACCAGCATTTTATTCCCCAAATCATGTGCCACTGTTCAAAGGGGTGTGGAGCTGTACCATAAACTGTGGGACTTCACAACCCATCCTCCTTGATCATCAGACATGCTGATAGGAGATGGAGTCCGGTGGCGACATAAAAACTCAGACTCCTTGCCCCTTGCATAGACTTTCATTTTTGAATTTCTACCCAATTCAGCAGTCCATTTTTCTAATACCTTTCTGAAATAGAATTCTGTTCAGCTATACTAAGATTGCCATAAAAATAGAATAAATGCTTTTATGCCTTTATCTAGCTGCATGATGGGCAGAGATACAAAAGATGAAACTTTTTCACCCCGCCTGAAGCTCTACATTAGGGAAAAAAGCTTACACCAATTTCATTTATATCTGCTATCAAAACTGTTTAAGGCACAGAAATCTTGACAGAAGCAAACAAAACTCATGGCAACAAAAATATTCCTAATACAACTATACAATATGCTATGTAGGGCCACATTACTCATGAGCTTATCTTTGGAACCATAACACAGGCACTGTTTTCATAAATTTCCACTGAAGAGGTTCTTCCCAGCGGCTCCTGACTTGCAATTAAAGGGATCTGGGGCACTTTCCCAATCTCTACATCACATATTCTGCCACCATTGTTAGATATGGCCCTGAATCAGAGAAGGGAAGTCTATATTGGCAGTCATCTCCAGCTAGAGGACTTCTTGTCAAGGGAAAAGGTCTGGAAATTCCTTCAAAGAAGCCATTAACTCCACCCTTGTCCCACTTCCCTATACCAGGAAAGCTGGTCAGAGGTTTACAGAAAAGGGCACGTGAGATGGTCTGACATTCCAATTTTTGTCTTTGTCATATGACTGGAGGCCTTCCCATGGCATCTTGGTGTTGTGGCTGTTGGTACCAAGGTCCAAAGCTGTTGATGTAGGTGTTAGAAGGCAGAGGAGGTCCTTTGCATGCCATGGGGATGTCCCAAAGAGGAGGTATGTTGGGTGAACATGGGGACAAAGATGAAGAGCTATGTAAATTATCTTCTTGGATGCTGGACCCCTGCTTCATAATCTTTTTGAATTTGGAACGTTTGTTCTGGAACCAAATCTTGACCTGGGTTAAGAGAAAATGGGTGCAAGCAGAGAACGCATGAACAGCTACAGTAAAATTGGGAGGAGTTTAATCCAGAACTTTTTGCATCTACATTTTCCTACCTTTAATGGCTTTTATTTTCTCCCTACCTAATGTTTCTACTCATGGTAATTTTAGATTGAAGAATTCTATATGGGTTTTTTTCCCTCATTGGTTTTGCAAGATGATCCTTGTTCCAAGATCCTTAAAATTCATGAATACTGAGGCATTTGAAAATAACAAATGAATGTTGTTGGATAAACTGGAAATGCTAAAAGGAAGAATATTTCATGCTCTTTAGATTAAAGAGAGACTTTTAAAAAAGTTTCTGAAGAGTGATTTTAATTCTGTTAGTTCTATAACTAATGAAAGTTGGAAGTCATTGTACTTCATCTTTTCAAGATTTTGATCACTTAAATTTCAGATAACCCTGAACCTAGGCCTACATGGACATCTATGTAAAGTGATGGCCACTGCTAAATCTGACATGAATTTGTTAAGTGTATCTGTTGCCAAAATGCAGAAATCAACTCACACATTGAAACAGCATCGCATACCGTATAATACAGGCCTTTGGATATACAGTTCCAGCCTTTCCCCCCAAAGTGATAGATTTTATATATATATAATGGTACAAAATATTGGACTCACATAGTGCCTATATTGAAAAAGGCACTAAATTGCTTAAATCCAGATTGTCTGAACGGCCATTGCTTTTGTTGCAAACCTGTTTGAATATTACAATAGCAATAACAATAGCACTTAGACTTACATACTGCTTCATAGTGCTTTTACAGCCCTCTCTAAGCCGTTTACAGAGTCAGCATATTTCCCCCAACAATCTGGGTTACCCACTTCGGAAGGATGGAAGGCTGATCAACCTTGAGCCGGTGAGATTTGATCTGCTGAACTGCAGCTAGCAGTCAACTGAAGTAGCCTGCAGTACTGCACTCTAACCACTGTGCCACCAAGGCTCTTTTACAAGCTGTAGACATGCCCCCTTTGACAATGTCTACACTGGAGATGTACCCTTATGGCACAAGGTAGAAACGCCTTCTCCTGGGTCATTCCCAAAGTATGCAGTACAGTCCCATAGGAGTTGCATTTGTCACCCATTCCCCTTTCTTTTGGAAATGTGGCCAAAATCCATATTTTTCCCTGACTTGTAATTGATAATTAAGATTAGCACTGGTTTTCATTTCTGCTTCTGAATTGTTTTTGTACTCTGCATTTTATTGTTTGCTACCATCCTTGAGTGCTCAAATTGAAAGATGGTATGTTTATACACACATGCATGTACACATACATACAAATATAAATCACCCTCATGGCAAAAAGTTGACTGTTGGGTAGCTCCTGCTTCAAGTAGTAGTCTTGTTTCTTTCCTTCTTCCTTAATTCCCCTCATCTGTAAAATGGAAAACAAGAACCCCCCATTTCCCGGGACTCTTGCCAAGAGCATCGAGCAGCATGATTGTAAACGTTTCTCAGGCAACCTGCTCTCACATGTCTTTCTCGGCTCCCTGTTGAAGCCTAACCCTGGGCCTAGCTGGTTGCTTCAAGCAGGGCTCCTCCCCCTCCCCGTCTTCCCCCACCCCCAAAGCTGATTGCACAAAGCCACTTGTGGAAAGATTGAAAGAGGGCAAAGTGTAAAGTTTGGTCTTCAGGGCATGTTGAGGAAAAGGAAAACTACAGGCGTCTGAAGCAAGAGACCCCACCCTCTCCCCGCAGCCCTCGTCGGTATGGGGATGCTACCTTTTCTGATTAGTTTGCAGATTTGGCTTGAGTGCCATGCGTTGCATCAGATAAGAACTTAAAATGCAAAAAGAAAATACAGAAGACGACTTTAGGATCAAGATAGCAAGCCTGCAGCTTTCTGAAAAAAGAGAGCAAGAAAAATATCTTTTAGGCTGGACCTGCTGGAAATTAAACATTCTGGAGAAGTGGTCAAAAGCAAGGAGTGAGTTTTTAGGGAAAGGGATATGATGTCAATCTTTACCATTTTGTACACACTGTTTCTCTTGCTTTCTTCCTTCATCTTACCGTGGATTTCCCTTTCTGGGATTTTACCTATTTCTTTTTTTTAATATGTCTGTTGCCTGTATGATCATGCTTGCTTCACCTATAAACCAGCAAAAGGGAAAGGCAGTCTCCTGAACAAAATTATCACTGAAGGGTGGAGTGGGGGAGAGAAGCTAGAGTTACAAGGAAGGGAATATTCTTAAAATGTGTTAAAATTGTGATCTGATAGATTAGCTTTAACCCTGTCAAGTGGTTAATCTTAAAAAAAAATAAAGCTCTGCTTGATATTCAACCAGGGACCAGTGATAGAGAGAATGTGCTTTGCAAACAGAAGACCTGGATAAGGTTCAAGCATCAGCATTTCTAACTAAAGCTACCTGAGCAATTCCCAGTGATGTGAAAGACTGGTATTAAAAATGCCACGAGCTGTTTCCACCATCACAGCAAATCATTAGTCAATAAGTGCTGTGCAGCTAAACCAAGGTCCAGCCTATTATTAGCATAAGAATCCTTGGTATGTTCAATCTACAATGCTGTTTTCAAACTTGGCCAGATTAAGATGTGTGAACTTCAATTCCCAGAATTCCCCAACCAGAATTCTGACTGTGGAATTCTAGCAGTTGAAGTCCATACAAGATATAGTGGCCAAGTTTGAAAAAACACTGACCTACACTAATAGTTTTGCAGAATGTTTAGATGTGCTTTTAGTTAGAACCAACGGGACTAAAGCATAATGTTGCAAACCCTAGTGCAGCCAATCAGAATTTTGATAATTCAATCTCCCTTGTAGTTTTCTGTATCCCACCCCCTCATGTAGGATCTGGCTACTGAGCAGGCTCAAACAAGATTCATTGGCCTCTTAGATTTCCTCCCTTTTATTTTATTTTATTTTATTTTATTTTATTTTATTTTATTTTATT
>WNWU01013589.1:6288005-6305331 GCA_012654045.1 Ptyas mucosa | reverse complement strand
TTTTATTTTATTTTATTTTATTTTATTTTATTTTATTTTATTTTATTTTATTTTATTTTATTTTATTTTATTTTATTTTATTTTATTATTTCTTCTGCCTATCTCACTGTTAGATCACTTTAGATGGCTTGTAATAATAAATAGGAAGAAAACTGAAGAGGCATGTAAACAAAAGTAAAATAGAATAAACAATGACAAAGAAACACAATGAGAATAAATACATCAATATATATGTGAGCAAATCCTGTTTGAACTACCCAAGCAACAACCCTGCAAACTTCAGCAATAGAAGAAAGTCTAACATCATCAAAAATAAGTTTGCCATGATACAGATTTACTTCATTCACACTCCAAAAAAGGTAGTCTAAACAAGGATTTGCTGCTTACAGTGTGAACACATCCCATTTTCGTCCCTAGAAAACAGGTTTTGAAAGCTTTTGTACTGCTTCAGAAACCAGCAAAGCCTGTGTGCCGAGAAGGAAATTTTCCGGACAAAGAAGATATGCATTCAGCCCAGGAGAAGAGAAACCTCCCTGAAACCACCTCCAGCTCTCATTTTAAAAAAGTTTATCCTGGACTTTTATTGAACAAGTGCACTGAGCTGACAAGCCACAATTTCTAAAAAAAACAACAGTGTTAGTGTTATCAAGTAATCATTATTCACATAGATCCTTAAAAGCAGAAAAGAGAACTTATTTGCCTTGAACTGCATTTAACCTAAAAGATTGGGAATCCTTTTAACAGTAGGCAAATATACTGTATGAGCCAGAATACACATTTTAAAAATAGGTCAGTGTTTCTCAATCTCAGCAACTTTAATATGGGTGGACTTCAATTCTCAAAATTCTCCAGCCAGCTTCAGAGAAACAGTTGAGAAATACTGCATCCAGGAGCTGGATTCCCCTTAAACTCTACTCAAATTGACAGTTTTGATTTCAGTGAAGATTCGGAGAGGAGTAGAAGGTTGCTTAACAGTGGTGAAACCTAGAAACAATAGTTAATCTACAAAAAACATTACTTTAAGCCTTTCATGCAGAAAAATATCCTCAAAATAATTAGCAAAATTTAAAAAGCAATTTTATATATAATTATATAATTAAATAATTAAACTGGAATTAATCCCAGAATATTAAGGCATGTGGATTTTGACTCCCAGCATGTTGTTTGGGGAATTCTGGGAGTTGAAGTCCACACATCTTTAAAGTTGTCAAGTTTTGAACTAAATAAAAACTAGGTTAGAAATAGGCACTACTCATAATGTATTAATGAGATATAGCAAGGCTTGCTTATTTAGAGAAAACAACTACTTGTTTGTGGCCAAAAAAGAGAAATTTCATGCAAGTGCAAGTTTTAAACTGCTGATATGTAGCAGGCTACACACATCATTTTGTTGGCCCTAAACTATAGGGAAGTGAGATTTGCTGTCCCCTCTGTTGATCTCCAGCTAGTCTTGTTTCAAATTCAACTTATTAGCAAAATCTAACAGATTTTACATCACCTGAGGTTGACCTTGGCAGTGTTGAGGTTTGGGGAGAGGGGTATTTCTTTAATGTGAGTATAACTAACTAGTTTACGCCTCACTCCCATATGTGCTGGCAGTGAGAGGAAAGCATGGGAATATGACCAAAAAAATGATTATGACACCATGTTTGTACTCTATTTAGGAACAAATCAAGAATGACCTTAAAGTCCATGCAATTATTTGATGGATAAAAAAATGTAAATTTTTGCACATCGTATACAGCAGAAGAATCTAATTCTATAGGTGCACAACATTGTTTCACATGTAAGTGAGACAGAGCGTTGCCTTGTGTGGCACCATTTCTATTAACTAGTACTGCGTTGTGAAATATCTATCGCACACCCATCCAGAAGCTAAGATGATCTCTTCGAAAACACTCATAACCCGAGGAGTCTCTTGGGAAAAGATGATTGGCTGTTTGGTTTCTTTCTGCATTCCAAGGAACAAAAAAGTAGAAAACCAAGCAAGTTCCACTTTCTGATATATCAACAGTAGATTTTTAAATGCTCTATCTGGAAAAAGAACATTTATTTATAACAATTCACAGCTTTAGAACTCTGCCATCCTGCCCTCCAAAAGCACATAGATTCCACCATTTTACTTGAATTTCTTCTTTGTCCAAATACATTTTAAGTGCCTCTGGCTAAAATCTCATCTGTGCCATTCATCTGTCTCAAATTATCTCTTTAAGTGGCTTAGCCATCTGTAAAAGAGGCAGTTGTGCATGAGGGACTTTTGGCAGCACTGAATCCTGGAAGATTTCCAGGTCTTTCCAAACCATATCTTCAGTGACAACCTCCCCTGCTCTCACAACTCATAGGTCCATCCTTACTTATCTCCTATCTTATTAAGACAGAATGCAGCATCCTCTGGGAAGTGATTTTAACACATCAAATGCTGCTGTTATTATCAACTTATTACTTTGAACCCATAGAATCTGTTGTGAAATGTTGTTGTATTTCCATTTATCTTTGGTACCTAACACCTCCTATATTCCTTTCTTTTATCAATCAGTCCATAATTTATAATCACCATGCTCAGATTCAGTTCTCATCCAGCTGATTGGAGGTTTCCTTCCCCCACATTTAAACTTATTTCCTAAGGTGTTTTTTTTCAGGTGGTATACATCTGAGTTTCCCAAAATTTGCTGGTTGACTCTTATCCACTACCTAAGTAATGTTATCAGCAGAAATGATAAGTTATTGCAGTGTTTCAGTTTGATGCAAACAGACTGTTCCATGTATTACTTATTGTGATACTTATTTCATTACTTATTTTGTCTTTGTACTGTTCCAAGAAAGCAATTTCTTTCTCCAAAGAGCATACTTTAAAAGCCATGGTGCAACAATTAAGTCATTAGGGAAAGGGCCAAAGATTTAAAATCTTGCTCAGTTAAGAAGGTTACTGGTTCATTTGGGGCCATCTTAATCTATCTCCCAGGACAGTTGTGAAGACAAAAAATAGTTGGGAAGGACAAAAGAACTCTGAAGAAAATATACGATACCCTTGGAAAGCCAGAATTTCTGAAATTTGTATACAAGAGTCCTTCTGCAACATCAGGTTAATTAATGATGTTAATATGGTACAGATCAATAAGAAATATGAGGGGGCTGTAGGGTAGTCAACACAATATTAGCATTCATACTTGGCTTTAAAGTGGGGAAAGAAAGGTTGCAACAGCAACTATAATAATACATTGGTCTGAATGTGAAAAACATTAGCCATCATCCCTTTATAGGTCAATTACTCATGAGAGTTAACATGCAAGCAGATGGAGAAAAGTACAATTCTCAGAAGGCCTAGTAGCATGGCCAACAGGGACATGGGCTATTGGGAGCTGAAGTTCAGTTAGAACACTACAAATCAGGTCCTCCAGCCTATTTTATAATTCTTTTTTGCCCTACTCCAATGGTTGTTTCATTTTTAATATCTAGAGCAGAAATCCAGACCGCACCCTTCAAAACCCAATACAGAATAAAAATCTCTTTCCTATCCACCAGTTTTTCAATATCAAATATTTCTTCCAGTGGCTTCTAGGTCAGGGTTTCTCAACCTTGAGAACTTTAAAATATTTAGAGTTTAACTCCCAGAATTCCCCAGCCAGCATAAAATTTGTCAGCATGAATGGCTGGGAAGTTCTGGGAGTTGAAGTCCACACATCTTAAAAATTGCCAAGGTTGAAAAACACTTGGCAACTTTGTTTCATATACTAGATCAGGGGTGTCAAACTTATGATGACATGGCATCATGTGACGTATCATCAACTTTTCCCCCCTTCACTAAAATGGGGGGGGGGCGTGGCGCATCCGACCCGCAGGCCATGAGTCTGATACTCCTTTAAGCAAGTCACCATGTTTATTCTAACCAATTTTACAGGGCTGTTGTAGAGATTATCCTCATAATATATGCTCTCAGAAAGCAGGGATTGATGGGTAAGAAGTGGAGAGTATAAATCAATAGAACATCTCACCTGTGTTTGGGTCAGGCCCAGCTGTGCTGCTAATTCTGCCCGTTCAGGTAATGCCAGATATTGGGTTTGTTGGAATCGTTGGTTGAGGGCCTGCAGCTGAAGGCTAGAATAAATGGTCCGTGGTTTCCGGATTTTCTTCCCTTTCCCATTGATGCGGATTTCTCCATTCTCTATGATAGTTGATTTCTCCAGTTCTTTTGAAAGAAACAGAATTAAAGAGAAAAAGTAAGATTCAATGTGTAGCTGAAGCCAACATCAATGGCTGCTTAACTGCTTGGGTTTAAGCAGACTTGAGACTCATATTTGTGTCAATACTTATTTGCAATTTTTTAAATTGGTATTTCAACCAATGGATCTACTGATAGAATGCTGGACAAGAAGACCCCCAGTTTCACCTCCGCTCCACTATGAAGGTCAATGAGGTGTACTGAAATGGAAGTAAGAGACCAAGAATAGGTCTCTTGGCAAAGCATTATGGTATAAAAAGGGTGGGCTGGGGCTTCCAAATATTAGAAATTATTGGGTAGCTAATCAATTAAAGGTGGTCCCAGATATTACACTGGTAGTAGTAGCTAGAGATTTAATATGGAGGGATATAGAGTTGAAAGAATTAAGGGAAATAGTGATCCTATAGAAACATATTAGTTTAAAAAGGATATTTAAAAAATTTCTAGGAAAATTCAAAATCCCTTTTTAAAAAAATTGATAGAATTATGGAATAAATGGAGACACCGTCTAATGCCAGGAGAAATTCCCTAAGATTGAATTGAAAGAATGGATTAGTAAACTAAAAGAAACTCTGATATATAAATGGGAAGACTGGAAGAATAAGATAAAGAATATAATACAACTAAAGAACGTTTAAGCAGATATTAAATTAAATTGGTTGAATTTAATACAATTAGAGAAATGGATAAAGGTGGAAGAAAGATTCAGAGAAAGATAGACAGTTTAAAAATTTGAAATGATTATAAAAGAACGTGAGATGAATGAAGAATATATAGATAAAGGAAGAATTGGGAAAATATATAGAATATTAACTGAATTAGGACAGCAGGCAAAAGGTTTAAAATTAATTTGGGAATCATATTTAGGAGAAATAAATGATAATGATTGGAAAAACATTTGGAATAGTTAAGGAAAATGGATATAAAGTGATATGGAGGTGGCACCTAACACCACGTAAATTAAATCAAATAGATGGTAAATATACAAATATTTGTTGGAGGTGCAAGAAAGAGGGTGGAACTTATAAACATAAGTGGGATTGTGATAGTGCACAACAAATATGGGACATGCTGTTTAGAGAAATTAGAGCACTTTTGAATGTAAATTTAGACATGTCGCCAAGAATTGCATTACTGTTGCTGATTTAAAAAATGGGATATAAATGAAACAAAAAAGGAATTGATTGTAAATTTAATAATGGGAGCTAGATTAGTGATGGCTAAATATTAGGGACAAAATTGGGATATTCAAAGAAATGAGTGGTATAATGAAATTTGGAGTATGGCAACAAATGATAAATTAACAACAGAAATTAAATTTTAAAAAGGGATGATCAAAGCAAATAATTATAATGAAATGTGGGGGGATTTTATAAAATCAGTGTTCGTGGAAGGCAATTATAAACCTACTCAAGAATATATGTTGTTTTGGAAGGGATAAGGGCACAATTGGAATATATTGTTTATCTTTTAGTTGTTATAGACGAAGAAATATAAGGGGGGAATGGTCTCCAGGGGGTGGGGGTGCACTCTATTTGGTTTTCCCCCCTTTTTCTTTCTTTCTTTCTTTGTTTATATTTAGATTCTTTATATTATATATTTATAATGTTTGCATTATTTGTATTTTTTTAAAAAAAGGTGAATGAGCCCCTTTGTGCCTTGTTTAATCCCTCAGTTTAATCTTCTTCATAAGATTGCTATGAGGATAAAGTTGGAGAGGAAAACACCATGTACACTGCTTTGCCTCCCAGAAGCAAGGTTATAAAGATAATAGTGAATTTCTTGGATTTCTGACTTTGCAACTGTTTTGGCACTTTTCAGTAACAACCAAACAATAAATTTCAATGAAACATAATGCAATTGCCCAAGTCAGATTTCTGAGATAATGACCGCAAATGTTGTTTGGCAACTTACTATTATGATATAAATGGGTATCCAGAAAACACTCTGCATAATATGTCCATCTATCAATTTAGTAGATGTAAAACAAATTCTAATTCTAAATTGAAAGGTACCAAGAATATAATGATATCTGACCAGAATACTCACCATTCATAATGGATATGATAAATGGTGGAAATGTACTCTGTGTATGCTCAGAGACTCCTTGCTCCTAATTTACTAATCTGAAAATTAAATCTATATAAAGGCAAAATATAAGCCTAGATCTCATGGTATATGTACTTCTAGAGTAATGAATTCCAGAAACTTGGCAGCTCTCAGCAATTGATAGTTCCAATGAAAAAACTAAACTGAGAAACAATTTAGATATGGATATGGAAGTGCTTCCTTTATCAAGAATGGGTATTATTTATTTTTATCGGCTCCTTCAATAAGTCACTGTTTGATCCTGCCACAATTAAATAATGGGAATTATAGATCCCAACAAGAACACATTGACAGGAACCCAAGATACACAGTCCAGAAAACAAGTCTGCTCCTAAATTCTGAATGGTGATAATTGCTTTTTGTCATTAAGAACTCAGGAAAAACCATTGAATCATATGAAGAGCTGGAAAGATGAGCTTAGTCCAAGGATATAGCATTGTCTCCCTGTGTATTTAAGCACTGATTGGTAGCCTTTTGCATCAGCTGGAGTTTACAAGCCTTCTTTAAGACCAGCTGCATCTAAATTGTAATACTGTACAGATCACTCTGACTCCCAGGCTTTCCAAGGTTAGAAATAGGCATTTCCACCCTATTAGGGGTGGGGGTGGGGAGTATGCTGGAGATCAGTACCAAATGTGGATTCAGTATTCCCCAAATGTGCATGTGTTGTCTTGGAGGAAAATATAATTCTTTCCAGAATGAACCACCACAAACTATTGTCATGTCAATCAAGGATGTTTCTTGAATTATATCTAAACACTTAATTAGAAAGGAACTTTTAATCACTGGATTTGGATTTAAATTAAGGTAAGGGTGTACCTTGAATAAATGGCTAAGATGGGAATTTGGGGGAGAAATTTGAGCTCCAGTAGATTTCCAGCACAAATAATGACTATCATCAGAAAGATTATTCAACAGAATAAACAAACAAATGCCTTAGAAATACTTGTGATCTGAAGAAAGAAATTTGGCAGTTAAGCTGTTGTGCACTCCTAGTTCACTAACATTCTGATCCAACAAAACACATTTTTCAAAAAAGTGTTTGACAGTCTGAAAACACTTTAGTTCAGGGGTCCCCAACCCACGGTCCATGAACTGGCACCAGTCCATAGCATGCCAGAAACTGGGCTGCAGAAACAAGTGAAGCCACATCTGTGGGATGCAGGCAGCATACGAAACCATGCCCTCTCTGGTCCACAGAAAAACCACTCTCCATGGAACCGGTGCCCAAAAGGTCGGGGGGGGGCACTCAGTGGTGGGATTCAAATAATTTAACAACTGGTTGTCTGCCCTAATGATTTCTTCCAACAACCAGTTCACCAAACTGCTCAGAAAGTTAACAACCGGTTCTCCTAAAGTGGTGCGAACTGGCTGAATCCCACCACTGGGGCCACTGCTTTAGTTGACTGGCCTATGCAAATACGCAAGATGAAAAAGCATAGCCATTAAGAATGAAGAGAAGCAGGAATGCCATCATCCTGAACTGGCTTTGTGATATTATAATCTGATCTGATTGGTTAATTAATAGTATTCTTTCACTATGGAATTGTCAAATTGGCCAAGTCATTTTTGATTGATTGAGATAACATGGGCAAGAAGGAGTTTAAATAACAAGAATACGCTACTGAAGCAGCTGTCAATCAGTCTGCAAACAATATGAATGAACACATAGAAAGTGTTTATTAAGGTCATTTGATGCAACACAATTAAATCCAATTTATTATTTTAAAAAGCTTATCTTCTCTCAAAAAGAGCAAAGTTTAGTGGGCAGGAATTAACTTGTCATCTCTTTATATTTCAAGCTCAAAGATTCAAATTTTTCTGAATTAAAAAGGGAGGAAGGAGCTGCAGAGAGAGGGGTATGGAATGAAAGATACAAGGTCAAAATTGCAAGGTATGCTTGATCAATGGCATTTTTTTCTGTGTATTTTGATATAGTGCTATAGTTTTTTAAAAACAACAACGACAACAACGTGCAAAGAATCTAGCCTGTGTACCCAGTTCTTCCCAGCCTATTAGATTTGATGAGCATTCCAAGCTTACTGCATTATGGCCAGAATTCCTCATTATCCTCTGTGTTTTTAAAAACCTGCCCTTTCCCCGGGAGAAAATAATTGAGCAGAAGAAAGCAAGCCCACAAAATGCAAACAGTTTCAGAAAGCAGTTGTGGCCCAATCAGAGACCTTGTTTTCCCTCATCTTGGTTTGAAACTGTGTCAGGGGAAGAAGAAGAGATCCCTCCACAGGGTTGCCTTTAATTCTCACCAGTGCAGATTTAATTAAGAAGCTTAGTTCATGTGCAAAGAGCAAGCCAAACTCTTCAGCTTAAGGAAGAAAACTCCCTAGACGCCTCAGTAAACC
The DNA here is from genome assembly GCA_012654045.1 of Ptyas mucosa. Lineage (NCBI taxonomy): Eukaryota > Metazoa > Chordata > Lepidosauria > Squamata > Colubridae > Ptyas > Ptyas mucosa. The sequence continues at coordinate 6,296,643 of WNWU01013589.1, read as the reverse complement.
ACATGCATGTGCTACTGAAGAAGCCACAATAGAGGAGATAACACAAGTCACAAAGTTTTGACAAGCTGAAAAAAAAATACAGAGACAGTAGGAGGGAATTATAAAATGCTACTCCCTTACAGATAATAATACTTTTTAAAAAATAATTGTTTTTTGAAAGTTTGCCTCTCTGTTTTTTAAAGGCTTCTTGCATTGCCTTGGCTTACAAAGAAGAAAGCATGTTTCTTAAAGTGTACCTTTTTTTCTTTAACTTTTTTTCTTTGCTGCCTTTTAGTTCAATATGGACTTTCAAGGTAGAAAGCAACACCACAAAGAAAATGCAAGTGAAAGAAACCAAAACAAGGAATTTAATCCATGCATAATCATTATTTCAACCCTGACACCATGTATCCTTTGCAAATCTGATCAAATATAAATTTTAATAGCAAAACATAGCTTTGTCCTGGGATTGGTGCTGCCCCATTGCTGGAATATTGATGGAATCACAGCCCTACAAATGAATTTCAAACCTGGTAAATTCTTCTATTGGAGTAATCAAGATCTGGATAAGTGGTTATGTGCACACAGAGACACAAGCCTCACCTGGAATATAATTCATCCTTTAAAATGGCTTTCCCCATTTTGGGGGGCGGCAGTGGATCTGAATTATCATAATCCCCTAAGCACCACCAGCTGGGGAAGTCTGGGAGTGGAAGTCCATGTATCTTAAAGTTGCCGAGATTGAGAAACTCTGCCCTAAAGAAATCCAATAAATTTGGAGGACTCCAGATTGGAAAAGACTGGTCTATAATCGTAGATGGTCTAGACAAGTGTATTACCTGCCATGGAGACGAACTGAATAACTCTAGAATAGAATAGAATAGAATAGAATAGAATAGAATAGAATAGAATAGAATAGAATAGAATAGAATAGAATAGAATAGAACAGAACAGAACAGAACAGAACAGAACAGAACAGAACAGAACAGAACAGAATTCTTTATTGGCCAAGTGTGATTGGACGCACAAGGAATTTGTCTTGATGCATATACTCTCAGTGTACATAAAATAAAAGATACATTCTAAAAAACAGAGATATGATTGCAGAGGAATGGAAGGCAGCATTTTAAGATACCTCTTCTCAAGATTCTGTCCTGAAAGAAAGGTGCAATTGCAGAACTAAAAAATCACTCAGGCTGCCAGGGAATTTGCAGTACTGCAGCACTTAAGGAAGAAAATAAATTACATTAATAATTACCCTTCTAATTTAATATTAGTATTATTTTCCTTTAAAATTACATCCCATGTACAGCATTAAACCAGTAGGTTGCTTTTCCCCTCTCTTTCTCAGCAACTCTTTTTATTTGATTGAAAACCTTGATGGTTCAGTTTTTCTGCATTTCCAGGCATCCTTCCTCAAAATTAAAAGACTTCAATGCATTTCACATCCAGATAAGCATAAATCTAAGTCTGCAAAATGCATAAAACAAATCATATTTAATATTTTTCTAAACAACCATGCATAAGATAAAAGTCAACAAAGAGTACAATTCCTGATAAAATAATGGTTACAAACCCACAGGAGAGCTACATATTTACTGTATTTTAACATGATGGAACAAAACTGGTTTTATTTACTAAGCTGTGATTAATTGAACCACAGTTTATGAAACTGACTTTTTTTGGCATTGTTCAACACACTGAACTGTGAATGAACCAAAACACTGGCTGGATTCTTGTAGCATCATTTACTGAATTAACACTCTTGCCTAAATTTTTCCAACACATTGAACTGCAAGCTAAACCCTCAGAAGAACCATTGCCACAAATATAATGGTGTACAATGGTTCAAGGGAGGAGTGAACCCTGTCATCCCGTCTATATGACTGCATATGACTGTCCTTTCTTGCTGGGATGATGGAGGGCCCATGGGCCACATATTCCAACATTCTTACTGTTGATCATACTAGGTATGCTGCTATAGTTCATAGCAGCATACCTAGTATGATCAACAGTAAGAATGTTGGAAATTGTAATTCAGCAAATGCCTGATGGGAAGTAGGTTCTCCATCCCTAGGGTAATTGGATAAAACCATCACTAACATAAAATTATAAGATGTATTATGCTAAGTACTATATACATGATTCTTATCTTACTCAATAGAAAAGTAGCAAATACAGCCAATAGTATTAATAATGCAGCTTATTCAAATTTAGTAATATATTGACTCAGACATCTTGCATTGGACCAGATTCATACAATCTACGCTTGCCAGCTAACATTCCTACAAAGCTAGAGTATGCCTAATTTCCTAATCTTGTTTGGATTTTTATCTTAATCACTTTAATTGGCTCATCTTCCAGTCTTTCCCCAACCTGATGACCTCCAGATGTGGATTTGACAAAAAAGGAACCTTTATCCTCAATCATTATAACTATGGTGATTTCCCTTGGAGCTTGATATTATGACTTAATATACTAGAGTTTTCTGTAAACCAGAAGTACCCAACTTTCCTGGGCCAAGGATGCACTTGGTGTTGCATGCACAACTCTTAGCAAATGTTATGCCTGGAGTTATATTCTCAAAAATCACGGGAGGAGCAATCAAAATTGACATTGACATTATAATGAAAAGGTATCCATATAGTCTGTACTTTCATATTTAGTTTTTTTTTAATTCAGTCACATAATAACGGGATGCCTTTGGAGGTATATGGGAGCCTGATGTAGGTTGTAAACCTTTGCTTCTCATATAGGTCAAGCAGAAAGCATCCTCAAGTTTAAGCAGTGGAGTGCAAATTTCAGCAACTGAAGGTTTAGTTCATTGAAAGGACAACTTCTACGGCTGTAAAGGTCAGAACCATTGTCAAGAGAATAAAAGCTGTGTAATCTACAGAATGACATACTGATTATTTGCTAAATCCCAATAAGGACCCAGCACTGTGGAGTTTAGGACCAGAATTCAGAATTATCCTAAGGTGACTGTTCTGCAAGCTTTACCCAAAAGTAAGTTCAATTTTAGGCACTGATATCAAGTTCCAGAAGGGTGTAGAATTGGAGACTTGGTGGGTGTCAAAGAATATGCTCTGGCACTACAAAGTTGATTCATGTTCCAAAGTAAATGATTCAGGTTTAAAGCAGGAGGAATTACTGGAAATGTTTAGGAGGCAGCCAGAAACAAAATCAACTTTTCACTTAAGAAAAAAGAAGGTGGAGCTAAAGATATTTGGGGAGGGGGGTAGAAAGCCCATGCCACTTTTAAGATGCGTTTCAACATTAAGGAGCAGGGAAGGAGGGAGGAATGGCTACAGACCTCTGATATCTTACTTCTGAGTAGGCACTTATATTAAAGTAACAATTGCTATGTGTACATTTACTTCCCCAAACAAATCAATTGAGTACAGGTGTTTAGACTGCATTAAGTGCTGCAATCCTAGGCAAAAATGAAGTATGCCATAGAAAACAGCGGGGCGGAAACTAGAAATCCATCTATAGCCTTTCTTCATGCCTCCCAACACGGACAAGAATACAAAGGAAATATTGTTTTTGTAAGTTTGTTTAAAGTGTAATTACATGCTTTTGAACGTTATTGTCTACCTCCTTGAAAGAGGTTACTTTCAAAGGAAGATTATGTCGTATTTAAATAAAATCCCGTTTACTACACTCTGAACACAGAAGAGAGAGTCAATATGGACCAGATTGCAACTGAGATGAAAGCCGACAGGGGAATCTCCTGGGGAATATTAAATACAGGAGTGTTTATTTGCAGCCAATAAGTATCAACCTATATATCTTTATATATAGCTGGGTGATGCTATTAATCTGCCTTGTAGAACAGATGGTGAAAATATTGGAAGCCGACTGAGTTATGAGAAATATAAAGCCCCCTGCCCCGTTTTCAGCCAGCTATCTTGCAATCGACTTGGTCAGTTTAATGGGTTCTCCCTCTCTTTGCCTTTTATTTACCGTGTCTTTCTGCCTAATCATCATCATCATCATCATCATATTAAAAACGAATATGGCGACCAGTGAGCAATTGATTATTTCAGCCAGTTTGATATTCCCAAAAGACTCCTTAAAAACAAAAAAAACAAAAGAATCTGTTTATTAAGTGAGGAATGAAATGATTCGATTTGATTGGCATCCAATCGATTTAAACCGAATTAATGAGTTTTCCAAGATGATTAAAAGTGGATTTCTGTAGTTCTGGCTGCTGGAGAAGATGGTGGGCGGGAAAGTAAGTTTTCCGGCGTTGATCTAAAGAAGTGGAAAAAGTTGCAATTTGTTCCCCAAACCACTTTCCTTATTTATTATTATTATTATTATTAATAATAATTGTTTCTTATTATTATTGCCTTATTTCCGCCCCTACCACCACTTTCAGCGAATAAATCGATAATGCTTATACTTTTGTCTTTACACAAATGTACCCTCAGCCCTATTTCAGCGTTGCTGCCACCTGAAATCCAGCTCTAGCTTTCCAACTTCGCTCGCGTTTGCCTCCGCTGAATTCAGTCGGGCGGTTTTATTATTGTTGAATAAAACTGACGGCACACGAGATCGCAGTACAAAAGCCATACAACTCGAAGGGTACCACCAAGGGGGCTGGGATTCAATTAAAAAGAAAAAGAAAAAAGCTCCGGGTTCTGTTAATTTGGCAAATCAACCTGAGGTGTGAGCTTAACAGGCGCCAGCCGCTTCCACGCAGCCCGCGGAGAACAGAGTTTAGAAAGATACATCCGAAACCCTAAAGGAATAATTTAATTTAAAAATCAATCCAAGACCAAACTCCGTGACGCCTGGTCCAATGTCTACCCTAATTAAAAAGATAAAACGTAATAACAAAAAAAAAAGAAAAGAAAGAAAAGAAAAGAAAAGAAAGAAAAAGAAAAGAAAAGGGAGCGCTACACCTTTAAACTTGTTCTGTGGAAGAAAAGAGAGAGGTCGTTCGAAAATCCGCTGATCTGGAGCTGGACCTGCAAACCCCTGAGATTGAATTGCAAGCAGGACGAGACACGCCCTATCAAGTTCAACGGGACTCCCCTTTAGCTAGACCCAAATTTCTTCTTTCAAAATGTAGGTATTGCAGTTTGTGTCTGTCTGTTACGCCACTGCATTTAGGGGGTGGCTAGTAAGCTTGTATTTCGGGATGGAGTGTGTTTTTCTCCAAACTGAACCAGCTTGAGAGGCCCCCAGAAGGGTGAGAAGCGAAAAAGACAGGAGGGGCAGAGTGAAAGGGAAATCCATCGAATCACATTTATTTATGTGAAAAGATTTATTCTCTTTTCTTCTTTCAAACACATTCAGTCTTTGTAATTATGCATACGGTACAGTAGTTTCCCGTATGCATAGAACAGGGTTGTGTCTTGTGTATATAAAGGCAAATTGTGAAAATTTGTGCCTGAGATGATGCACCAACCGCATGCTATTGATGATCTCCAAAGAGGGGTTTCCTTCTGCAGATATTCTGCCCCCCCCCCCCCCCCCCCCCACCCCGATTGGAGAACTTGGATTGAAACTCAGATCCAATCCGAATTCTCCAATGCCTGGAAATATTAATACAAATTGGTTATTTTTGTCTGTATTGTCCATCCGTGGATTGGGAGAAAATCATATTGGCCAAAACCATTCGTAATAAACCATGTAATGGTTAGATACTAGCTTTTTCTAGGGCATTTCCCAACCCGATTAGAAAATCAGAGGCAGGACGGTAAAGGTCTAAATGCCAATCCGTCTTCCTTTCCTCTAGAAATAATCTTGTGTAATAAAGAATTATTGGAAACTTGAATGCTTGCTCTCTATTTTGTAAACCGTCCGTTAAGTTAATAACAGTGTTTTCCTAATGTGGATTTTTCTCTCACACAAAACACGCCTGCTTTTTTTCACTATTATATAAACTGTTTCTTAACCTCTTTGGGGTTTCCCCTAGTTATTATTTTTTTAAAGGCACTCTATTGTCTGTCAGCAGGCTTCTTAGAATAATAAGGACAAAAAGAATATGCCCGAGACAGATAATAGGAATCTTGTGAATGCGTGGGAAGGAGAAATTTACAAGAACACTAAGTGAAAACTGGCACGTTTGCCCCCATTATCTCCACTTAATAACTGCTAATTACTTTAAAACTAGGGTCAGATACAGTAAACTAATAAGCATTTAAATAAATTGCCAGTCACTTAGCTTCTACCAGCTCAACTAACTTAAATTATACATCCCTTTACAAATATGTAAAAAGTAAAATTTGTTTGGCAGAATCCGATGGTTTGTACCTTTAGCAGCTAAATAAAACTGAAAACCATGTTCCTTAAAGGAAGCCAAAATCAAAGAGCCCTTAAATTTTTATTGGCTGATCTACCTGAAACGTTGATTTCTAATTCAGCTTTTAATTAGGGAAGATTGAAGATTTAGCAGTAACCTAGAGCTGAAACTCACTAAAAGTAAAGATAAGAATTAATAGGAAATTAAAATTTTGCACTACTTCAGGCAAAATAATAACAGAATAGAAACGAGGCCAACGTGCGCCAGAGAAACTAGTATTTTAGTCAGGGCGGTGGGACATGGGAAATCCGTTTGAATTTTGGCTTTTCGCCTAAAGTCCAAGTTCCAAAACACCTGAACTGTTAAGACTGTTTTAAGCTTACCAACGTGATTTTTTTTCCCTTTGTCTTTGACTCACAACGTGTCCATTTCATTTCGGGCACTGTTACTTCCGGCTTCTTTGAGAGAGGGGGGGAGGTATTTTAAACAACTATTTTAAACACCTCCTGATCGGCATCACTTCTGAGTTGCAAGATTCACCTCCAGCGACCCTCAAGCGCTCGTGGGCCGTGAGTGAGTTTCAAGGAAGAGTCCGAAGGCTCCGGCGTCCACCTGTTGCGCGAAGGGTGTGGTTGGGAGAGAGAGTGGGGCGCAGGCTCCCCTATTTCTTCCAGCAGCTCGGAGGAACTTCATATTCTTTTCCCCGTCTCGGAGCAATGCGTGAATGAAGGACGACCCCCACCCACTATATATACATGCATTCTATTCTCTTCTATGATTGCACGCATATTTTAAAATAAATGCGGCATATATTTAGGAACCAATCTCCTTATATTTTGCGTGTGTAGAGATACTGACTGCATCTTTCCTTAGAACTCCACATTTGCTTGCTCAGAGGTTTATTTATTACCCTCTGGCGCACTTATTCGAGACCCCCTACCAGTTTCCTAGGGCCTCTTCTCCAAAAAGTAAAAAACGAAAAATCCGCACAAGATTGTGTTTCTGAGTAAACAGGCACTGGACAGTCGCCGTTCATTCGCCTCGAAGATGCAGCAATTTATAGGATAATATGATGGCCTGCATTAATGAACCATTCTAGACCGAACAAACAACTCCCATGAAGGCTCAGTCTTGTATGAACGAGGCCATTGTCTCAATCGCTCAAGTTGTTGCTAGATTTTCCCCCAGCCTCAAATCCAGCCGACCTCCTTGGCTTAAGATCGGCAAAGGTAGCGTCCTTGGCCTCTATCCAACCTATGTTTGTAAATCGCCCTTTAGAAGACATTTGAAAGGCGGTAGGAAGATGCTTATGAGGACTCTCACGAAGGAAGAAATAATGCATGGCTTCGAAAGAGAAAGCCACAGAAATAGGCAAATACCTTCCCGCTGTGTTTGATTTAAACCCCCATCATGTCCAACCAGAATGATCAATGCCAAAAGATTATGGGAACTGTAGCCCCAGCTATTTGGAGAGTACCAGATAGGTTACCCATGTCTGGAGGAAAGCCATCTCCTCGGACAATGGAAGGGGATCGTCACTTCCTTCCGATCTACCCAACTTCAAGCAAAAACTGCGCTGAGATGCAGTTCAGACGAAGCACCTTCAACTGGAAGTGAATGACTGTATATTCAGTAGAATAAACTAACTTGCTGGGAAGTACGCTTAGGAGCGTAAGCTAGGGCTGGGTTCCTACTCGAATTAAACCATAATAGGTTTGTTTGGGTTTGATTAGGCATTGTGCGAACCTACCCAGGCGTGTTTTGTTCAATCGCTCTATGGCTTAACGAATGAATCTGGCCTAAAAAGAATAACTTCTATGGATTTTAACGCGTTTCGTTATATTGCTGGGCCGATGTAACTAAGTCACGAAGATCGGCTTTCCACCGCTGTGATGGGTGACGCTAGAATAAACCACGTCGGAGAAAGTTTCCGCGGCTGATACATTGCCCCAGCAACAGCTGGATGATGCAGGAAAGCGCGATGGGGAACAGACCCTCCGCGGCGAGCTGCTTCTGAACAAACCTGGAAAACGTTAGCAATTAAAAACGAAGCGTTTTGCTTTAGTCGGATCCACAAATCGGAGTGAAAATTAACACAGTTCCGAAACTCAGCGCCCCCTAAATGGAGATCGCTGAATCTTTCAATGAGCGCGCGCACAGTATAACCGCGGTTGCCTGCTGCTTGATTTGGAATATTTGCTGTGGACTCCCCCTTCCCCACTCTTCAGGTTCATAACAATTAGTAACAGCTAATTAATTAGCTGCCGGTGGGATCCATTGTCTCGCCTTAAATAGTTTTAGTTCTTCAATCAAAGGACCAGCGAGGGAACCCTTTCGCTGGCTGCTGCATTTAGTTTCAAACCGTAGCAAGACGCTTTCTCTTTCACATGTTCATTTGACAGG
>WNWU01013589.1:6047260-6259707 GCA_012654045.1 Ptyas mucosa | reverse complement strand
GACAGCAGCAAAATATCATCAACTGAACTCAGGATCAATATATCCATACTAGATAAGATATTTATATCAATCTCATATCAGAAATGGCTAGGTTCTAGGAAGTAATTTAGCACTTTATATGGTTAATTATTCTTATAATTGGAATTATTCATTTTCTGCAAAATCATAGAAGTACAGTCAAGTCCACATCTACACAGGAGCTGAGCTTTGGGAGCTACAACAGCAGCAGTAATTGTATTCTAAACAGAAGTTTAGGGGGGAAAGGCTAATGGTGCAATTATGTAGCTTCTAAGTTTTCTTTACTGAACATCTGCCATGCTGGTCCCACTTGCTGGAATTTCTTTCTGTGTCCTATTTTGCAGATATATACTGTAGACAGGTTCAATGACGTTTGATCTCATTCTTCTTACCAACATAAAATTTCAGGTTACACATTGAGATTCACATTTTGAAATATTCCCCTGTGCAACCCAATTCATTCTCCATTGAAGATGGAGACAGCAGCCAGACGTGGGTTGTGCTCATTGGTCAGAATGAGGGACTGAGCCTGTCAAATCAGTTAAATTCCGCCCCTGTTGCTAGGGTCTCCCAGCTTTTTGCTCAGTCCATCAGACTGGACAGTTGTGTGGATAGCTCGCTCTGACAGCTTTCAGCGTTAGGGTATTTTTTCCTTCATACCTGATTATTCGGATTTGACATTGGGCTTCGTAGTTGACCATTCTTCATGGAAACAGCCAAGTCAAGAGATGACTAAACTAGGTTTCTATCAGGAGGTTTTTGTTTTAAGGATATACATGCTGCCAGGTGCATGCATTGCTTAATTCAGCTCAGGTCAAAATTTATAATCTCAGAAGTAAACCAAGTCTAAAATCACTGTTGTCTCCTGAAGAGGTTTTTGGCTGGCCAGTTGGGCCTCTGAAAGGCCCTATTTTCTGAGAAAGGCTTTGTCTGTCCTCACAATGGTGACTACCAGCAACAGTGACTTAGTAGCCACAGCTGCCATTTTACTTTCACACAAAATCTCTGGCTTGAAAACCTGAAGCAATGCATTGCAAGAAATTAAAGATATCTTTGCATGTTCGGAAAGATCCCATTTTTATTATTCCACGTACTCTACAATGTTATAAGCCCTTTGATGGCTCGTGCCTGATTATCTGCAAAGACATATCTTCCCACTAGTGTCACCTTAACCTTAACAATTATGCCAGGAGAGGATTTTGTCCTCTATTCTGGGAGGTCATGGGATGGAGATGCAGACAAAGCAGGGAAGTGCTGCTTTAAGGTCATTGGATTGTAGAATGACCTTCCACTGGAGATTTGTTTTCCTTCAATGTTATCTATTTTCTAATAAAAGTTGAAGCGAAGAGCTTTTCTGAAGGACTAACACCATATGTTTTGATTGGATCACAGGTTTCCTGGTATTTTTACAAAGGGCAATAGGAAAGAGCCTTCCAATATCCATCCATTCAATTTCTTTAAGTTCAGCATCTCCTGAATAAATTGAAAGATTGGGAGAAAGTGACAAACATTTTACATTTAAAACAGGCAGGATTTCATAAAGACTATATTAAAAATCAAGGGCTATGTTATTCTGAAAGTCTTAATTCAAAAGTACACCAATGGATTAAAAAAAACTTTACATGGCATTCATTGATTTTGCTTCTCCCTTTGATTCAATTGATATTCCCTGATTACGGAAGAAAGGTGTGTGTGTGTCAGTAGTGGGTTCCACTTACCTTTGCTACCGGTTCGGAATCGGGAGTGTGCACCAGGGGTGGGTTCTAAACATTTTTACTACTGGTTCTGTGGGCGTGGCTTATTTTGTGGGCATGGCTTGGTAGGGGTAATGTGACTGGGTGAGTGTGGCCAACTTTTTTTTTTACTTTTAAAAGCATTTTTTCGGCCAAAGAGGTTGTAGAAAAAATGCTTTTAAAAGTAAAAAAAAAAAAGGCCTCTGATGAGGTGGCGGGGTAAGTGAGTGGCAACTGGGCCAGGGACCGGTTCAGGGGTGTGGCCAGCCAACGTTATTACTGGTTCTCCAAACTACTACAAATTTTTACTACCGGTTCTTGTGAACCGGTACGAACCAGGAGCAACCCACCAGTGGCATGCATGGCGCTTCTGCACATGCACAGAACCTTCTGCACATGCGCAGAGCGTCCATGATGATGTCCGGGCGGGTAGGTGGAGCCTCCTGCGGCCGCCACTACTGATTCGCCTGAACCGGGGCGAACTGGTAGACACCCACCACTGGTGTATGTGCTTTTGAGTCAATGTTGACAACTATCTGGAGTAGTCCCTATAGTTTTCTTGGCAAGATTTTCCGAAGTGGTTTGTCCTTGCCTTCTTCCAACGGTTGAGAGAGAATAACTGGGACAAAGTCACCCAGCTGGCTTCATGCCTTACAAGAGAAGAAAATCTATGGTTTCCTTGATCCAGCCTTATATCTTAATCACTGTATCAAGTTGGCTCTCATTGATAACTGCCTCTCACTCAAGCCAATAATCAAGCTGCATTTTGATATTACAACCAAACTGAGACTGAGTTCCCAAGAATTTTTACCAGATCCTGTGTCACTGGAGAGAGGTGTTAAATAGGATTGTTTACTCAGCTCTTTTTAATTTAATATTTATTTTGACATTGCTAAGAAATCACCACACTTTTTCTCCCCCTCCCTGAATGGAGATCTTAATCCTAATGTATCCCAGTGATATGGATCTTATATTCTGCATTGAGATTTTTTAAAAAAATCAAATTGACCAACTATTACAGGGGTGTCAAACTCAAGGCCCGGGGGCCAGATCTGGCCTTCAGGATGCTCAGATTTGGTCTGTGGGGCCACCCTGGAAATAGGAAAGGACTGGCCTGCCGTGCCTCTGCCAGTGAAAATGGAACTTGGGAGGGCCACACACGGCCCTCCCAAGCTCCATTTTCGCTGGCAGAGGATTGCAGGAGGCTGTTGCAGTTGAAAACGGAGCTCGGGAGCCTGTTTTCACTGGCAGAGTGCTCGGGCCACACAGGTACCCCCAACACAAGTGACATAATGCTGGCTATGCCCACCCCAGCCATGCCCACCCTGGCCCCCCAAGGTTGAACACAACCCTGATGCAGCCCTCAATGAAATCGAGTTTGACACCCCTGAACTATTGTAAAAATTACAAATTAAAGATGAACCATGACAAAACAAAGGCAGTGGCCCTTGGCAGAAGAAACATTAAAATAGGAACTCAATTAATGCCCATGAAATAGAACAATGCCTTTCCTTTTAAAAGTAGCTTTTTCCATCAGTCCTAGGTTGGTGTTTTAGCAACCAAGCACCATTTTAGCAAGCAACCAACACTCAGTAGGATTTATCTGAAGTTCTACTCTATAGGATGGCAGTTATTAATACTTGTAGTCACTTATTTCATGCTAAAGTGATAGCTCCGATATTATATGAAGTTCAGATATGTGGTGGGTTTCAAAAAATTTTACTACCGGTTTTGTGGGCATGGCTTACTAGGTGTGGCAGGGGAAGGATATTGTAAAATCTCCATTCCATCCCCACTCCAGGGGAAAATTACTGCAAAATCTCCATTTCCTCCCAATCAGCCGGGACTCAGAAAGCAGAGAATAGATGGGGGTGAGGCCAGTCAGAATTTTTACTACCTCCGAACTACTCAAAATTTCTGCTACCGGTTCTCCAGAACTGGTCAGAACCTGCTGAAACCCACATCTGGTTCATATCTCAGGATGGGATGAGTGCTCAGTTGGAATTGATGTGGAATAATTTCTTAAAGAAGATTCAGGGCCTCCCTCAAATATTTTTGCTGCTTATCTTAGGATGGAAATAAGATTTCCTCAGTCGTGGTTCGATTTCCCTGCTAAGGCTAAGGTAACAATACAAAATTTGAAAGCTTTTATTTAGCTAAATCTTGTATTTATTCTTGTCTTAAATGGGTAGAAATCAGTGGACCAAACTCATATTTCCTACCTTACAGGTATTGCCTGACTCCTCAGGAGACCTTAGTTCTTGGAGCAGTGAAAGGAAATGCACTTTTTGAATGAGACGCTTGTGGTATAAGTTTCAAAATTTTCCTCTTAGTATGATAAAAAACATAGAAGTTCTCCCATTATTTGGTCAACATCATTAATGCTTCATGGAGGCAGGTTTTTAGATTGCTTCTATTTCAGACCATATTTATTGAATGAAGGCTCAGGGCAACAGAGCCACTACCCTCGTTATGTCAGTCAAGTGGAGATTATCATTCATTAAATGCTTCACACATCCTATTTATGGATAAAAACAGAGGGAAAATATTGATGGTAAACACATCTAAGGGATCGGATGCTGAACTATTAAACTAACCTCCTTCTGAATATGACTCCAACTATTAGCAATCAAATTGCTATCTTTGCAATGCGCTCTACATGGGGCTACCTTTGAAAAGTGTTCGGAGACTACAGTTGGTCCAGAACACGTGAGCTGTCGTGGGTGCACCTACGTACACCCACATTACACCAATTCTCGGCAAGCTATACTGGCTCCCTATTGGTCTCCGGTCACAATTCAAGGTGTTGGTTATTACCTTTAAAGCCCAACATGGCTCAGGGCCAGGTTATCTTCGAGACCTCCTTCTGCTGCATAGCTCCCAGCGACTGGTAAGATCCCACAGAGTTGGTCTCCTCCGGGTCCCATCAGCTAAACAATGTCGGCTGGCAGGCCTGCGGGGGAGGGCCTTCTCTGTGGCTGCCCCAGCTCTCTGGAACCAGTTACCACCTGAGGTCTGGACCATCCCCACACTATTGGCCTTTCGAAAAGCGGTGAAGACCTGGCTTTTCCAGCAGGCCTGGGGTCGTTGATCTCGCTCTTGTGATTTGGCAAGATCCGGCCATGAACAGTGTGAATGAGTTTTTAATGTTTTTAATGTTTTTAATTTTTCAATGTCTTTTTATAATGATTTTTTAAATGTATTGTGAGCCGCCCTGAGTCTTCGGAGAGGGGTGGCATATAAATTTATTGAATTAAATTAAATTAAATTAAATTTGTCACACTGTACTTCAAACTTAGAATATTTTCAATTCTCAGCTTTACTATTTATTTCATATTAACTCAATTTTTTGCATGACTTTTCATAATCGTTGCTTATCTTTCTCTTTTTCCTATTATTACTAATTTCATTCTCTTTTATCTTATGTAATGTTAGAAATATCCTACTGATTGTTGGAATAAATAAATGGTATGGGTTTTTAAGTTAATAATTTTTGAGCATGACAATTATAAATAAAAAGGCAAAATACAGGTAGTTGTAGACTTTCAACAGTTCATTCAGTGACACTTCAAAATTACAATAGCATTGAAAAATGTGACTTCTGATCATTTTTCACATTTATGACTATTGTAGCATTCCCATGGTCAAGTCATCAACATTTGAATGCTTGGCAACTGATTCGTGTTTATGACGATTGCAGTGTCCGGGGGGGGGGGTCATGTGATCACCTTTTGTGACCTTCTGACAAACAAAGCCGACTGATTGAACTGGTGATTTATGGATTTGGAAATTTTAAAAAAGCTGAAGAGCATAGAATAAGATGGTAATTACTTGATAGAAAGAAGTAGAAGGTGTAACTATTTTTTAAATTTCATTCTTTTTTTCTTACTTTCCCTCTGTACATATTTGCTACATTGAAAAATTCTAATTAAAACCAAGCAGTTAAACATCTGATCTTTCCTACCATGACAGAATGAAAGTGGGAAATATACCATGTTTTTGGCGGCAGGAAGAAGGAAAAGCAGGTTCCAGGTAATAAACCTGCACAGACCTTCAAAGATAACAAAAGTCCAGACAGCTATAATTATGTATTAGCAGTAGAACCGGAAAAAAAAAAGAATGAAGGAAAGAAAGAGAGGAGGAAAAGAGCAAATGAAAAACCACAATAACAATTGCAAAGGCCCAAAGCCAAGTACAGAAGCTTCAGTTTAATGGAAGCCCAAGGAGGAGTTAATAACAAGACAAGAGAAGACTTAACAGACAGCTTGGCGTCTGGCCTCCCACACACAGCTGAAGTCCTGTTCACTACTGTAAGCAGCAGCTCTGGCAGCAGCAGCATTTTATGCATAAAAAGACCAAGGACAAAGATCCAGACGGTGGAGGAGGACAACTGTTTCATCCAGGGGATTACCTGTCAATATGTTTCCTATTTTGCAGAAAAGGTCACCAAGCAATCTTGATCTACTTGACCCTGATCTTCATGCAGATATTGTTTTGGCTTCAGCAATAGTGCACATGACTGCACTAGACCCTCTGGTTTGAAGTACAAAAACGTGGCCTGGGTATGGGTGACACCCTTAGCCAAGACAGTGGAAGAGCTAATGCAGGGGTATCAAACTCAAGGCCTGTAGGCCACATCTGGCTCACAGGGTGCTTAAATCTGGCCCACAGGGCCAGCCTGGAAATAGCAAAGGAAGGGCCTGTGGTGCTTCTGGCAGTCAAAACGGAGTGTAGGGGGGCATGCCCCATTTTTAGCCTAGACAGCCTCCTTCAGCACCCTTCTGGCCAAAATGGGGCACAGAGGCCACTTGTGGTCCTCCTGCACCCCAATTTGTCCAGCAAGGTGCTGCAGGAGGCATCCATCCTGCTCCCCCTCCCCCAGCTGGCTCATGGAGGAGAACAACAATGCTGATTTGCTCCTCGGAGAAATCCAGTTTGACACCCCTGATCTAGTGGGTGCATCTGCTTAATATATGAAACCCCAGTTGGATTTAACTTTGATTAGGCTTTTCTTGGCTTCTCCTTCTTATGTCATCTTAATCTAGCCTGCTTGTTTGTTTATTTATAAAATGTATGTGCTGCCCATCTGACGGTTGAATGATTCGAAGCTCGATTTACTTAATTGGTGGTTCGATTTATGGCCGAAAGGCTGAAAAATGGATTAATTTGATATTCAAATTAAAGGAACTAAAGTCAACACAGACAAGATGAGCTTTCCATTGTTTTTCTTTCTTAACACAGGGTGACTAAGAAAATTCAATTGCTGCGGTGGCTTGATGAAAGATTGCATCCTGAACACAAAGCAAAATTGGAATAGGAAGATGCTTGCTGAACCCCGAAGGTAGAAGATTCATAGCAAGGGTGTCACTGTCCCAAAGGCCATCACTCCAATAATTGCCTAGGTGTCAGCTAGCTGGATGCTTGCTGCCATAAAACTGGGGGGGGGGGCGGGAGAGAACTGTGGGGAAGTTTACATTACAGCTTTGCAACTGCAGTTACTTTCAAAGCCATGTCAGTTTGCTCTGGTATGCAGAGCAGGCAGGGAAGGAGGAGTCTGAAATTCCAAATGAACTGTGCGAAAAGCTCAAAGAAGCATTAAAACCTGATGAATGGCTTACTACTCACAAAAATGACTGCACCGTGCTTGGGTTGGGGCCAATGCTCTCAATCTTGAGAGACACTGTATTAAAGGGCGCCCATGACTCTAAATCAGCAGGACAGTTTGGATTTGTAAAAACCCTGCACTTGGTTAAGAGGCAATTTTTGTGGCCTTCTTGAAGAAAGACATTGAAAGCTATGTGGCCAGCTGTCCAGTCTGCTCTCTGGCAAAGAGGCCTCCAGGGAAACCCACAGGGCTTTTACAGACTGTGGCTAACCCCCAAGCCCTGTGGAAAGAAATATCTATGGATTTTATTGTGGAATTGACTGAAAGTGGGGGGAACACTGTGATTTGGGTTGTTATGGATCTTTTTTCAAAGCAGGTACACTTTGTTCTCTGCCCCGAAATTCCCTCCACAGCTATGTTAGCTAAACTCTTTGTACAGGTTGCATAATGCACCTCAGCGCATTATTTCTGATAGAGGAGTATAATTTACATTGCAGGTTTGGCAGGAATTCTTGAATGTTGGAAATAGCCCCAGGCTTAAGCTCCAAACTATCACCCCTAAACTAATGGGGCTTGTGAGATAACTAATGCTGTCCTGGAAAGTACCTCAGGTGCTACATTAATTATCAACAGGACAATTGGGCTGACCTTTTGCCTTTTGCAGAGGTAGAATATAACAATTCTGTGTATAGTAGCATGGGGTTCACCCCATTTAAGGTAGCCTCCGGGCAGGATTTTGTAGCTATGCCAGAACTGTCTCAAGAGAAACCACACATACCCTCCTTAGCGGAGTGGATAGCCCAAATGCAGAACATTTGGCCAGTTGCTCGTAAGGCACTGGAGGAGGCATGTCAGGCACATAAGAAACAAGCTGACAAAAAATGTGCGAAGCCAAAAGATTTTCAAGTTGGTGACAGAGTTTACCTCTCCATGAAGTACTTACAGTCCACCCAACCATCTAAGAAACTTGGTTCTAAATACATGGGCCCATTCCCAATCATTAAAGTAATTAACCCAGTCACTGTGCAACTGGAGTTGCCCAAGAACCTAAAGAGTATTCATCCTGTATTTCACTGCAGTTTGTTGAAACCTGAAATTGTATCACCCCTTCGCCCTATACCTGACACTCTTCCTGTACCCACTCTGACTGAAGGGGAGCAACATTTTGAAATTAAAGAAATTCTAGATTCCAGAAAACATAGAGGGAGGGTCCAATATTTCATTTCTTTTCCCCCTGTGCAGTCCAAATGGGCAGCTGCTAAACATGTCCATGTGCGTAAACTCCTCTAGACTTTCCATAGAAAATATCCCAACAAACACTAACGGGATCGCTGGTTTTGGTGTGATGTATAGTATGTTATAACTGTATAAATTTGTATGGCTAACACCTCTGTTATGGGGGGGGGGGGAAAATGTCAACTAGCTGGATACTTGCTGCCATAAAATAGGGGGGGGAGAACTGTGGGGAAGTTTCCATTGCAGCTTTGCAACTGAGGTTACTTTCAAGGCCATGTCATGCTCTGCTCTGGTATGCAATGGCCTCCAGTTTCCCAGCTACAAGGAGTCTGGGCTATATACTGTTATCTGTATCTTTGCTGATCCCGCTCTGTGCCTCAGAGCTTGCTTGAAACAGTTTGCATTCATTTTTTTTCCTAGTAAAAGTACTTTCCTCTAAATCTATGAAACCAAGGTTTTTTTTCTTTCCTAGGAATTGAAGAGGCAGCCCTGAAACTAGGAGTCAACTCTCAATAGTTATGCAGTGAAGGTCCCCTTCAAAGGTCTTAAAGACTGGCTACAATATTTCAAATACATAATTAAAAACACACTTAAAAGCAAAACTGCCCCAACAAAACAACAATTGCATTTAAAAAGATTTGACAGGATCTTCAATACACTCTTAAGTGCAAACCTGGGAACAAAGCTGCCACTTGCTCTTCAAACAGCAGTTCTAAGCCCAGGAATTCCCCCAAGTGGCACCATAATCTCAAATGGTGAAGTCCATCACTATCCAGACCAAAGGTGAAGAAGTCCCCAATCAAGCTGCATCCACTCTGTCTTGTCTGGACTTAGTCCAAATCTGATCTTCCTCATCCATATCTGGAAAGTCTCTAGATACAGGATCAGTTGACAGCATCACCTGCACAGTCCAGAGTTGTATAGTTTGGTTTCATCTGCATACTGATCAATCCCAAATTTACAGATGACCCTCATCCACAGGTGGTTCCTGTAGATCTTAAACAAGAGGTGTTAGAGCATCAAAGCCCCACAAGCGGAGAGCTGTGAGTGTGATCTCTCTCCTTCTAACAGTACTGATCGGGATTGGCCTCTGAGAAAGAGGCAAACATGGAAGCACAATGCTCCCATCCTAAACCTCCATAGTTGTCATAAAGTATACCATGGGTTGACAGGATTAAAAAAATCACTGAAAGATCAAGAAGCACCTCCATCTGGTTTTGCCAAATGCCATTAATAAATGCAACCAGTGCTGTCACTGTATTATATCCTGGCCTTCAAACTCAGCTGGAATAGTCCACTTCCTCCAAAATTCTCTTCAACTTTTACCCAGCCACCTTCTCAACAACCTTTCCCATAAAGGGAATGTTGGAAATTGGATAATTCTCCAGAACGAAGAGGTCCAGAACGAAGAAGTTATTGAGAAGGGGGACACCATGGCCTCCTTCAAAGCCACAAAAACACCCCACACACCCACACACCCAGAGTACCTCCTGGGCCATTTTCACAACTCAGAAAGAACCTGGATCTAACTGACATGTGGCCAAACTTTAGAAGGCCATATAATTACTATCTCTGGACACTGACTATGGAAAGCAGTAAAATTGATACTGTAATACTAAGGAGAGATACAAGAAGATGTGCAGGAGGAAATGGGTGAGCAGCCTTTCTCAACCAGTGAATTTTAGAATTATTGGGCTTCGATTCCAATGATTCCCAGCCATTCTGGTCACAGATGATGGGAATTGAGTTCCATCAGGCTGGAGAAAACTTTAGGTTTTGTTTTCAAGTTTTTCTTCACCTCCTATTTCTTATTCTAATCTTTCTTTGATACTGCCTGGCAGTAATTGGGGGCCAGCAATTTTCTGCTAGAAGCATTTATTATTATTATTATTCCCTGGACCTACTGTTCTTCTGCTCTTGGGTCAACATGTTAAGCTGACTTGGGTAGGTGGGAGCGGTTGTAATTATAGCCCACATCTGGACACTTTTGAGAAGGTGTGGATGTGTCAACAAGAAATGTGACATATTTAATCAATTATTCCAATAATTAACTCCAGCCTTCTGTGTCCATTATGACATGTAAGAGCAGTTCAAAAGGGATTTTAAATCTTTTATTTTACAATGGACTCTATTAAAGGGATGAGGAGTGCCAGAAATGTAAAAAATTAGAAGCTGAAATTTTTATTTTGTTAATATGGAGCTTTTGAACTCATTGCTATTTTTCTTCTTCTATTGCTAATCAGCTATGCCCTTTTATTTATATTGCTGTCAGTTATATTGCTGTCAGTTATCATTATCAGACTTCATTTTAATAATAAATTAAAGCAGTGTTATTATTCCCATTTTACAGTAGGGAATACTGAGTCTGAGATAGATGGCTTACCTAAGACTATCACACAAGTTCATGCTGAAGGAAGAATGTGTTCAGTACCTGACTTGCAAACCTTGTGACCACAATGTAGCATCAATCCTGGTGGGGTTTTCTGCTAGAGTCTTTATTTTTGCATAGACTGACATTCTCACATCTCACTTCATCTGCTAAACTTGCCCACTTTCTTCAAGGACCCATATTCACTGTAGATCAAAGCTTCTATTGATCATAAATTGTACATGTGGTGACTGGATATTTTATTGTATTTTCTACTATTGCTGTAATGTCTATCCCTTCTGGAATATGTTGAGGCAAATAATTTAAAACCTTAGTGGATAAGTATGAAGGAAGGTGTGGACATCAGCCAGTTTGCAGCTTGACATATGAACTGTTGATGCAGTTTCAGCCCAAATGCTGGTTTTGGGGTGTTAATTTATAGTTACAAATAGGAGGTACTTACAACAGCAATACAGTTCCCTGGCAAAATTATAAATGGAAGTGATTTGGAAGTAAGATTTCTATTTGTTCTCCAAACAGAGATGAAAGATATCAAAGAAACTACAAGTATGATGAGGATACGTGAAGAAAAACTGAACCCCTTTTCCAAGAATTCATTTACTTGTCTCTAGGTCCTTAGAAATAGCACATTTTTCACCAAAGTAGGAGGTACCACAGGTAATCATTGACTTACAACCTTCATTCAGCAAGAGTCTGAAGTTACAACAGCACGGAAAAAAATGACTTATAACCAGTCTTTGTACTTACTATATTATCATGGTCAGATAATCAAATTTTTGGGTGCTTGGAAGCCAGTATTTATTTATGACTGTTGCAGTATCCTGCAATTATATGCCCACCATTTGCGAGTCTCCCAGTTGTCTTCTGATAAGTCAATGGGGGAAGGTGGTTTTGTTTAATGACTTGTAATTTACTTAACAACTGCAGTGATTCACTTAACAACCAGGGCAAAAAAGTTGTTAACTTGGGCACAATTCATGTAACAACTGCCTTGCTTAGCAACAAAATAGCTACACTGTTACATTAAGGGTAACAGAAATCATGCATAGCTCAAAGAAGCTATGAGCTATGCCATGCAGGGCCACCGAATATGGTCAGGCCATAACAGAGAACTCTGACAAAATGTGATCCCTGGAGAAGGAAATGGCAACCCACTCCAGTATCTTTGCCATGAAAACTCCATGGACCAGGGGTGAAATGCTACCGAATTGGGGTGGTTCGCCTGAACCAGTAGTGAAAATGCTACTCGTTCGCTGGAACCGGTAGTAAAAAAAACACTTTAAAAAGTAAAAAAAAAAAGTTCTGATGATCACATGGCATAGCTGATCCTCGGAACTTTTTAAACTTTTTTTAGCATTTTTTTTACTACTGGTTCAGGCAATAGGTAATAAAATGTTTTTAAAAAGTTTTTAAAACGGTTCCAACAATCAGCTGTGACAATCAGCTATGCCGCGCAATCGTGGGAACTTTTTTTTTTTACTTTTTAAAGCATTTTTTATTACATATTGCCCGAATCGGTATTTTTGTGTAAAATGTGATAGTTTGTTTTTGAGCTCTCTGTAACTCTGTGAGGTTCCTGCTTGTTGCAGGGGCCATTTTGTGTGAAGTCCAGCTGCTTTTGCATTGTGTGTGAGTCAGTTGTGTAGCTTTTGTGTTATTTTTGTGTAAAGGGCGATAGTTGGTTTTTCTGGTCACATGAACACCAAGCCATCCCACCCAGTCACATGACCACTAAGCCACGCCCACGCACCAAGCCACACTCACCCACCAACACCCACAGAACCAATAGGGAAAATTTTTGAATTTCACCACTGCCATAGACAATACCGAAAGGCAAAAAGATATGAGGTGGCAAAATTACACAGAAGAACTATACAAGAACGAGCTTAATGTCCCTGATAACCACGATGGGGTAGCCACTGACCTCGAGCCAGACATCATAGAATGTGAAGTCAAATGGGCCTTAGGAAATCTGAGCAACAACAAAGCTAGTGGAGGTGACAATATTCCAGTGAACTATTTGAAATCTTAAAAGACGATGCAGTAAAAGTGCTACGCTCAATTTGCCAGCAAATTTGGAAAACTCAACAGTGGCCACAAGATTGAAAAAGGTCAGTTTACATTCCAATTCCAAAGAAAGGCAATGCCAAAGAATGTTCAAACTATCGCACCATTGCACTCATTTCACATACTAATAAAGTTATGGTTAAAATCCTACAAGCTAGGCTCCAGCAGTATGTGGATCAAGAACTACCAGAACTACAAGCAGGATTTCGAAGAGGCAAAGAAACTAGAGATCCAATTGCCAACATACGCTGGATCATGGAGAAAGCTAGGGGGTTCCAGAAAAACATCTACTTCTGCTTCGTTGACTATGCTAAAGCCTTTGATTGTGTGGATCACAACAAATTATGACAAGTTCTTAAAGAGATGGGCATACCAGACCATCTTATTTGTCTCTTGAGAAACCTATATGCAAGTCAAGAAGCAACTATGAGAACTGGACACAGAACCACTGATCGGTTCAAAATTGGGAAAGGAGTCTGGCCAGGCTGTATACTGTTGCCCTGCCTATTTAACTTATATGCAGAATACATCATGAGAAAGGCAGGGCTAGAT
Organism: Ptyas mucosa; assembly: GCA_012654045.1. NCBI lineage: Eukaryota > Metazoa > Chordata > Lepidosauria > Squamata > Colubridae > Ptyas > Ptyas mucosa. Next base: position 6,246,107 of record WNWU01013589.1, on the reverse strand, counting down.
GAATCAAAAGTTGGAATTAAGATTGCCAGGAGAAATATCAACAACCTCAGATATGCAGATGATACCACTCTAATGGCAGAAAGTGAAGAGGAACTAAAGAGCCTCTTGATGCGGGTGAAGAAGGAGAGTGCAAAAGTTGGCTTGAAACTCAACATTAAAAAAACTAAAATCATGACATCTGGCACTCTTAATTAGATGAGGAAGAAATGGAGGTAATGGGGAAGAAATGGAGGTAGTGACACATTTTATTATCCTCTAAGATCTCTGCAGATGGGCTCCAAGATCATTGCAGATGGGGACTGCAGTCAAGAAATTAAAAGACACTTGCTCTTGGGAAGGAAAGCTAAGGCAAATCTAGACAGCATACAAAAAAGCAGAGACATCACCCTGCCAACAAAAGTGCGTATAGTTAAGGCTATGGTTTTCCCAGTTGCAATGTATGGCTGTAAAAGTTGGACCATAAGAAAGGCTGAGCACCAAAGAATTGAGGTCTTTGAACTATGGTGCTGGAGAAGACTCCTGCGAGTCCCTTGGACTGCAAGGCGATAAAACTGGTCAGTCCTAGAGGAGATCAACCTTGACTGCTCTTTAGAAGGCCAGATCCTGAAGATGAAACTCAAATACTTTGGCCACCTAATGAGAAGGAAGGACTCACTGGAGAAATGCCTAATGCTGGGAAAGATTGAAAGCAAAAGAAGAAGGGGACGACAGAGAACGAGGTGGCTGGATGGAGTCACTGAAGCAGTAGGCATGAGCTTAAATGGACTCCAGAGAATGGTAGAGGCTTGGAGGAATGTTGTCCATGGGGTCGTGATGGGTCAGACACAACTTCACAACTAACAAAGGATAAGGATAAGGATAAGGATAAGGATAAGGATAAGGATAAGGATAAGGATAAGGATAAGGATAAGGATAAGGATAAGGATAACGAAAAGGATAAGGATAAGGATAAGGATAAGGATAAGGATAAGGATAACGAAAAGGATAAGGATAAGGATAAGGATAAGGATAAGGATAAGGATAAGGATAAGGATAAGGAAAAGGATAAGGATAAGGATAAGGATAAGGATAAGGATAAGGATAAGGATAAGGATAAGGATAAGGATAATCACATTAGGGTGGCACAATGGCTCAGTGGTTAAGATGCTGGGCTTGTCAGCTAGAAAGCTGATAGCCAGGTTCCAAGTGGTTCTCAATAGGGTGAGCTCCTGTTACTCGCACCAGCTTCTGCCAACCTAGCACTTTGAAAACATGCAAATGTGAGTAGATAAATAGGTATCACATTGGCGAGAAGGTTACTGCATTCTATATTTTCATGCTGGCTACATGATGACAGAAGTGTTTCTCAGATGACACAGGCTCCCTCAGCTGAGAATCGGAGATGAGCACTTATCCATTGGGTTAGTCATGACTGGCCAGGGGAACCTTTTAAACCTTTAATCATATTAGATAACTCAAGAAAATTAGCCAAATGACTGACTGCAAGTTAAGCAGTTGAACTACGTACATATCAGGGAATTTAGCAGCAAACAATTGGAAATCTTTAAATTATATTTATGAATACACTTTATATATTCATCAGAGATAGAAACTGACATCTACTTATAACAGGATATTGGAAGTAACTTCCTCATATCTTTTTCTTTTCTTTTCTATTTTTCTTTAACTTTTTTTCTTTTCTTGTATATTCTGCATTCTCTTTCTTACTTTTTCTTTTTCCTTCCTTCCTTTATATTGGTCTGGATTAGTTTTTATCTTCACTTTTAATTTTAAAAAATGATGTAAAAAAATCATTTCTCAACCGTATGTATGATATATTGTATCTCTCCATTAGTCTTGGATTCTCTACCAGAGAATCTACTGGGAATTTGAATGTTCTGCACAGCATCTTTGCTGTTCCTAGCATTGCAGTTTTCTGGACACAGAGTTCTGATGTTGTTCCTGGGATCTGTTGGGATCAGTCTTCCAGCTTATCAGTTACAACCCTGAATGCTCTTAGCACTACTGGTACTACTTTGGCCTTTACTTTCCACATCCTCTCTTGTTTCTCATTCAGGCTCTGGTACTTTCAGCTTCTTCCTGATGTTGTTGTCACTTGGCACTACTACATCTATCACCACAGTTGTCTTTGTTCCTTGTCTACTCCCACAATGTCTATATCTGGCTGTCCATCTGGATCTGAAAGTCTCTCAGAATCTTAGCTCGGCTATTCTCCACAAACTTCTATGGACTCGGGAAAATCTTGCCTACATGATGTAGATATTCCTGTACACTGTGCTGCTACTTAATTGAGTTATTCAGTGTAAGCTGTTCTTGCATGCATCTTACATTATGCCATTATGCATTGGACTGTCTCTGAGATTACTCTGCAGAATCTATACCTTAATTACCTGCCGGTTCCTTAAATGTATAAAGGGCCATTTAATCATTGTGATTCCTGTAATTTCAGTAGACATCCACTCCCAGAATTCTCCAGCCACCATGAGTTTCACATATCTTAAAGTTGCCAAGGTTGAAAAACACTGCCTTAAACAATTTGTAAAATATCTCAAAGTGAAGAATTCCACAGTTTAGGTGCATCCACCAAGAACTCTCTTTCTGTTGATTTCCCTAATTGTGCTTCCGCCACAGCTAGGATGGAGTGGGGCGGAATGGAAATTAGACTAGACTAGAATATAAAATAGAATATAAAATAGACTAGACTAGACTAGACTAGACTAGACTAGACTAGAACAGAACAGAACAGAACGGAATGGAACGGAACAGAACAGAACAGAACAGAACAGAACAGAACAGAATTCTTTATTGGCAAAGTATGATTGGACACACAAAGAACTTGTCTCTGGTGCAGAAGTTCACAGTCAAAAGGGATTCTCCATTGCTGAACAGTATGTATGTATGTATGTATGTATGTATGTATGTATGTATGTATTTATTTATTTATATTTATTTTGTCAAGCATATATAAGATAACAGGTGAAAGTATAAATGTAATTTGAATACATGAAAAGAGTAAGTAAAAAGGAATATTAAGACAGGGACGATAGGCACGCTGCATGCCCCTTATAGACCTCTTAGGAATGGGGTGAGGTCAACAGTAGACAGTCTAAGGTTAAAGTTTTGGGGGTTTCGGGAAGAAACCAGAGTCAGGTAGTGCATTCCAGGCATTGACCACTCTTTTACTGAAGTATTTTCTGCAATCGAGTTTGGAACGGTTTACCTTGAGTTTGTATCTATTATTTGCTCATGTATTGTTGTGGTTGAAGCTGAAGTAGTCATTGACAGGTAGGACATTGTGGCAGATAATTTTATGTACTATGCTTAGGTCAGACTGAAGTTGGCGTAGTTCTAAGTTGTCTAAGCCCAAAATTTGGAGTCTGGTGACGTGTTTTATTGTGGGTAGAGAAATGGAGGACTCTTCTCGTAAAATATCTCTGGACTCTCTCAATTGTATTTATGTCCAATATGCAGTGCAGACTGAAGAGTCCTGCTTCTAAGGTAGATTAAAGTTTGTCACCAACATTGAGTTTGCCCAGAAAGTGATCATCACTTCAGCCTTATGGGCCTTTCCTGCAAGCAGCAATTGCTGCATTCTAGACTACATGCAATTTCCAGATTCCACAAAAATCCTATGAATTGAATACATGACAATAATCCCACCACAAAGCATATGCCATTGCGGCTTATGTGTCTGCACTCCTCAGGTAGTGGGCAGCTAAAGGTGGGCAAAAGCGTTCCTGCTTGTAACTATCCTTTGGACCTTCCAATGGAAAGTTGCACCCGGCTGCATTTCAGAGTGCAGGCTTGATTCTTCACTGGGAATCCTATCCCATCCTAAACTGGCTACCTTGTTGATAAACATTGAAAAAGAGAAGGGCTTTAAATAGGGGAACCACATCCGAAGTTTTCTTGTAAGGTGAAAACTTTTTGGTAAGGTGCAATGCATGTTACTGCCAGAGATATCCAGGAGGAATAAATGTCTTTTGAAGTATTTTGCCAATGGATATAATGGGGGTTCAAAATATCTGGAAGGCACCCCGTTGCAGTGGAAAATAATGTTGTTCTTAAGCCATTGTCCATGACATATGGGCATTAAAGCAAATTGGAAGAAAAATACAGGTGCTATTCAAGTAAATATTGTCAGAACCTTGTGTTTCAACCATCTTGTGAAATTATTCAGCAGCTGCAAAACAGATGCCCTTCATGCAGGATGGAGCAGGGCAGGTCTAGAAAAGCAAATAATGTTAGAGAAGGACTTTTGAAAATGAGTTTCTACCCTGTATTAACCTGGGCACCCCTGGTTTCTGGCTTACAAGTGGAACTGAATTTGATCACTGACTGTTCCAGTTTGCCAACTCTGTCCTGCATACCCACACATAATTCATACATATGCCCCCATAACAATAGTTGGCATAGTCCCAAATTAAGGGGTAGAGTCTACTGTATGTGACCTGAGCAGTGAGCAAATTGATTTTTTAAAAAGTGCTTAGTTAAAAAAATTCATCCCAGGACACATTAAAAAAGAAAAAGAAATTCAGTTAAGAGATAAACTCAATTTTCCCCTTTTTTTCCAACTGTGAGAGGGAGTATCTCTTAGCCCTGGAGAAGGGAAAAGAGCTAATTTCTAATATGTTTGCAGATTGGAAAGACTCACTTTCTTTTTTTTCAGTTCTTGTGCAAGGGGCAAAATGGGAGGCCTAGGATAGGGAAGAGGGTCTGGGAAAGACCCATTGGTTGCAGATCCAACTATGGGCCATATTAGATCCAAAGACCAGAGATTTCTGATGCCTTATTTAAAAAGAAATGCAATCCCTTACATCTGAACAAGCAAGACTGTGATCAAGTGATCTATGTGTTTACACACTCAGCTTGTGGCTCATGCACTAACTGTTGACAGGTAATTGCAAGGCCACTTCTTGCAATTTAGGAGTCTTTCATTTGAACTTCATTTGGTTTGGATATCTTTCAAAGAGAACTGTTCTGTGTTAATAAGGACAGTTGAATACTTGAGCTTTGAGTCCTATGTCATAACTCCAAAATATGCAAGAAGCTTGCTATTGCTTTCACACCAAGTAACTGCTTTTGATGCTCACATATTTGAGGATTGAGGGATGAGGGCTTCCATGCCAACAGGCATGGGTTGCTAAGCAGATGCAGCATCTCAAAATTTTCTCTTGCCACAATGTCCTATAGCCAACATCTTCTGGATATGTCAAAAGAGACAATTTTGTGGAAGAATTATGCAAAATATTGAAAGCATGGCAGGAAAAGGTGACCCCCATCTCATAGCATTCCCAGTCCTCACTTGTGACAGCCTATCTTGGTTAATGTCAGAAAACTGCTTTGTTGCCCAGGTTTCCAAAGAGTGACTGATTGACAAGAGAAATAATAATAAAATTCTTTCCATAGCAGACCTACTGTAGGCTGTGCTAAAGGGGAGGCTGCAGGAGCCAACACAAATCATATTTAGGTTATTTTGATGGAAAATAAAAAAGCTGCTGGAATGGGTTCACTTCCCTGCCTTTTTAGCTGAGCTTGAGCAAGGCAGACAGCACTCTTAAATCTGAGTGACATACAGTTTTGTGCATCTGGATAAACAGTGAAGTATCCTTGGAGCACACACTCACTCCATGAGAATCCCAGTTTCTTTAACTTTTGTGAAGTCTAAGCATTCTTTTAAAGAATAAATTTGCTCACTGCTCAGGCACATAGATTTTTTCTCCTTATGGACGTAGAGTAGAAAACATGTTTATTTTATTAGCAAAGTTACATTTTCCTTCTTGGATAGCTGAAAACAAATCTAATGTATAATATTTGACATACAAAATAATACATCTACCAATCTTATGTCCTCTGAATTGCACAAGTCTTTATTGCTGCTGAAAAGATACTGTATTCACATATCAGATTCCCTTGATTTACTTAACTATGAATAACTGAATGCCAAATTATGAACTAATACACTAGTTTAGTTTGTACAATACATAAGCTATGAACTATCCAATCAGATTTGTGGTTACCAAGTTGCAGGACCCCAACCATGGATTAAACATGGAATATGGAGTGAGTTATACATATTAAAAAGCATATCCAAAAGTGATTATATTTTTTTCTCTTCTCTCTTTCTCTTTCTCTTTCTTTCTCTCTGTCTCTGTCTGTCTGTCTGTCTGTCTGTCTGTCTGTCTGTCTCTCTCTCTCTCTCTCTCTCTCTGTGTCTGTGTCTCTCTCTGTGTCTCGGTCTCTCTCTGTGTGTAAGAGTTTGTGGGTGTGTAAAGACACATGTGTCAAGGGGGAAGGGGGGTTGAAATTGTGATGGAGTGCATTTATACATGCACAGAAAGCTGTATTCTCATTATAGCTTCAGTTGGAAGGCTTTTATCTCTAGCTATCATCCCCCCAATGGAGGTTACTGGAGGAAAAACAGAAACAGTTTATCCATTCAATTCTATCATCTCAAGAATTTCTGACTGTTGTCTTGATTTACTAATACGATCCCAATTCTATAACTTTTCTTTTGACTCTTATCTTTTAAATGGTCATTCTGAGCACAAGAGGTTCTCAATTTCCCTTCCCTGTAAGTGGCAAAGATTAGACTGGGTTAGAATTAAAGGGGATCTACCTTTAATTATTTAAAATATAATTACCCACCTAGGGTGCTGCTTTTGCATCACCAAGAAAGGCAGGAAAAGCATCAGCCCAAAAGAAGTGAAAGGAAGAAGCAGATTTGAGTAAAGTTTGCACAAGTTATCTACAGGTGCCAATTTAGACAAAAGTGTCACTTGGAAAGATTTTGTCTAACAAGATAAATAGAAACAGATGACCTATGCCTGTTCGCTTTACAACTACCAAAAGGAAAAGTCAAGATTCATTCTCCATTCTCTTTTTTTTGAAGTGTTTTTACCTTTAGGATTACTTTTGAATTGCATTTGCAGAACATAAATTTGCATTTGGCTAGTACTAACATTGATTAATTTTTCTTCTGTGGTTTAATTTATCAGGCCACCAGGGACCTTACAATTAATATATAAATTAATGTTTTGCATAAAATCTATGAATTAATTGAAGTTCCAGGTTCAATATTTAATTTGACTTAATGAAAAGCTAGCTTTAAAAATAAAAAAGGAGACAAATATTTAAACCAAAGTTGGACTTATGGGTAGCCCTTCCAATACAACAAGGAAACACAATCTTTTTAAATGGAGAACTAAAATCTCACCCTATTGCATTGCAATTGGTTGCATGCATTTCGGCAATTTGCAAGTCCATAAAATGGAACTGGGGTTCTGTTGATGGTCCATAGTTGTCCACTCTGGACCAAAGTTTATCTCTAGATAAACAGAAAGAGTCTGACTTTTTCTTTAGCAGTGATGATAAGTTAATCTCTTTGTGATGAGACAACTGAAGTAATGCCGAGCCCATCTAAGCTTGGGTTGAAACATCAAATCCACCCAGGTGCAAATCAGCCTACACGCTTTCCTCAGTTTATGGAACATGATCCAAAATAAAACATGGTGTGTGGAAAACTAAGCCCTTTTTCACAATGAGTAATTTCCAGTTGTGGTTGCCCAATCAGATAGAATAATACAGACAATAGAGAAAAGAGGGTTTCCTCAATGATCTGAAGTCCAGATTTACATGTTGCCTGAAATTGCCAAGAGAGACTGAAGTGTCTTCTCCCGTTTCTGTCCTCTAAAGTGGAGTTCCTGCTCACCAGGGTCTCATCCTACTGCCTCCAATCTCAGCTTAGTTCTCAGCAGTACACAATTTTCAAAGTGGTAATTAAGCAGAACTGTTTTCTGTGTGGTATATTTACATATCTAGAGTACCCTAAGCGTTTTTTTTTTAATTTTTAAAAGAAGTCACGAAAGAAAGGGGAGAGAAAAAAAAAGAATAAAACAAATAAGTGATGGTAGATGTATAATTAAAGGGCTATTAAGAGGCGCCTCACAGTCTCTTTGCAAGCAAGGCAGACATGCTGCGGGCAGATTTTTGCTCTGCTGTTTACCACCCGCCCTTCTCTACAGCCACAAGGTGGTCCTTCAAGGGAAGGCTGGGCCAGGAGGATGACGGACACTGATGTATAACAGGTGGATTCAGCCTTGAGAGAAGTCCAGCCTCTGGCTCAGGGGGACCATAAGTTTTCAGAAGCCACAGTTCCATCTATCAGCCTCACCTTGAGTTGGCATTTTCCTACAACCTTCCTTTAGCAAATGGTCCTTATTCTCACCTGCTCATCTATTGAACGGAATTTGTTAGATAGCCATATCTTGAGTTTCCCTGCCCCATGATGATTGTTAAGGAGAAAGCACAATAGCACCATTTTTCAGCCTGGTGCTTTCAAATATGTTAGACCAGTGATAGATTGCTACCGGTTTGCCCTGGATCAGGCAAACCAGTAGCGGCGGTGGTGGGAGGCTCTGCCCATCCGCCCGGATACTTCTGCGCATGCACAGAAGTGTTGTGCATGAGTGAGCGTGCGTATGCAAGCGAACCAATAGCAAACTAAATTGAAACCCACTACTGTGTTAAACCAGTTTCCATTTAAAGGGACAGGAGATCAACCCAACTGGAAGGTAGTAAATTGGAATAGAGTACCCAGAATGGATGCATATCTGTCTCCAATGGGTTTTAATTTATAGGGAAGATAGGATGGATCACCTACCATTCATGTCTGATTTCTTGTGCTGCCCCACTCCTCCCGCATATATGCACCTACAAAAAGAGTTCTACGGGTGTTTATTCAAATCTCCCAAACAGCTCCTCAGAAAGCACCCCCATTCAGATTCTGAGCTGGTTCAGATTCTGAGCTGGTTCAGATTCTGAACTGCAAGAGTCACTAGGTAACCGAGTCCAATGGGCACATACGAAGTCCAGGAAAGCAGTCCATGTGTCAAACAAGGTTAGGATATGTAACGTGAGCACATAAGGCATGGAACTAGGCACATTGCTCCAGCAAGGCTTGAGTCCTCAGGCAGGATTAAGTAGGTCACACCAGTGCAATCATTCATGAGATGCAATGTTGCCTTCTCATGTGTAGTCTAGCTGACCGGCATTGTATCTTTCTCCTCTTTGCCCTCTGCTTTTGGATTGGGAGGATGTATGTACTCCACCTTCTCCTCATTGCTAACAGATGGCAATTGCTCCTGGTCCTTGTCTGGAGTCTCCTGACCAACTTGTTGCAGCTGTCACTCACCTCACTCAGACTCAACCTGTCACTCATCCAATCAACCCATCTGAGGCTGCTCCATCAGACTAGCACTCTCCGAACCCCGACCCGGGCCATCATTCAGTTCCATGCTTTCCTCTGCCAATTCAAACTCCTCCTCCTCTGAGCTCATGTCTGGAGAGGGATCTGGGGATGGATCCATGACACTATCCCTCCCCAGCAGGATCCGTCCCCTTGGTCCCTGTGGACAAGACTTCTGCAAGTACTGCTGATGGAAATATTAAACCAACAGGCAGCCATGAACTACTTCTGTGTCCCCCCATGACATGTCTTCAAGGCTGTAGCTCTTCCAGGCACCTCTGGCAGACTTGGGAATCTATGATGTGCACTGCCTTGTATTCCATTTTCCCTTGCACTAACAATGACTCCAGGGGGCTCTGACACCAAATGAGGGCTGGAATGCATAGTGGGTATGAGCAGGGACCAGTGGAATACCAGATGGATGCACATTCAGGCAGGGTCAGACAAAATGCCACTGAATAGATGACAGCTTCCACCAAGAAATGGGTCTAGGAAGCAGTGATCCAATTTTCAGGTCACATCATGCAGCTAGAGAGCCAGACACAATCGCCAACAACTAAGGGAGCCACATCTTGTTAGTGCTGATCCACAAACCTTTTATAGTCCTCCTTGGTCCACTCCAATTATTTCTGCAATGCTTGGTGCACAGTGGTGATTTCTTTGGCCAAAGAGGCCAAAGGAAACAAATGTGGATGAAATCTGTAGATCGTCAAGAATGGGGACATGCATGTTGAAGCATGCTGGGAGTTATTGCATGCAAACTCTGCCAGTGCCAGCAAATCTGTCCAGTTATCCTGCTGGAAATTCACAAAGCATCATAAATACCGCTCCTGCATGGCATTCACATAATCTGTGTCTCTGTCTATCTCCAATGATGCAAGGATAAGAGGTTGTGAATTGGGTACCTCAGTCCAATACAATGTACTCAGGGAGCCCATGCAGCTGGAAGATATGGTACACAAACAACTGTGCCATCTCCTGTGCCCATCTCCTATGGGTAGGCCCATGCATGGCACGAAATGGGCCATCTTGGTGAGCATGTCCACCACCATCAGCCCCATGACTTTGGAGGTCAGTGATGAAATCCATGGACCTAGGGCCTTTCCAGCATGGGCAATGGCAGAAACAGTGCCGGTGGGGGTCCTTCATTGCTTGCCAGCACTCTAGGCATAAGGTCACACAGGACTCCATGTTGTGACAGAATCACAGCCACGAGTGTGAATGTGGTAGCTGGAACATACTGTGATGCCCTGTTCCCCTCACACACACACCCATATTTAGCAAATGTTCTACGGATGTTTATTCAAGCCCCCCCCAAAAAACAGGTCCTCAAAAACACCCTCATTGCACAGTTCTGATTCCGAGTTCAGCATGGCAAGAGTCACTGGGTAACTGAGTCCAATGGCACATACAAAGTCCAGGAAAGCAATCCACCAGTTGAATGGATCAGGATACATGACATGAGCACACAAAGCATGAAACTGAGTATGTTACTCCAGCAATGCTTAAGTCCTTGGGGAGGGATTAAGCAGGCAAAATTGATGCATCCCTTCACGAGATGCAATGTTGCCTCCTCATGTGTAGTCTAGCTTACCAGTGTTGTGCCTGTCTCCTCTCTGCCCTACACGTCCTTGTATCAGGAGGATGTGTGGACTCCAGCCACCTTTTCATTACTAACAGGTGGCAGCTGCTCCCAGTCCTTGCCTGGAGCCTCCTGGCCAACTTGCTGTTGCTGTGGCTCACCTTGCTCAGCCTCAGCTTGTTGTTGTCCAATCAATCCAGCTGAAGCTTCTCCATCAGGCTAGCACTCTCCAAGCCCCAATCTAGGCCATCTCTCAGCTTCACACTTTCCTCTACCAACTCAGACTCATTCTCCTTCTCCGAACTTACATCCAGAGAGGTGTCCATTGGCAGACCTGACATTTCTGTGGATTCAACTTCACTTCCAAGAAGAGTTCACAGGCATATATGAGTGGCATCATTAAAAGCCAACTTTGGCAGTGCAAAGTCTCTGCCTAGAAATTATATTCAATACAGTAAATTTAGATTAATCTAGTCCTGATACTATCGCCTGGGGTGCTCACGTGCAGTCATTTTTTTCTACTAATGTTATTATCATTCTAGGTTTTATAAACAAGTAATAGAGACAGCCGGATTGTAGCAGCAGAAGAGGAAGAATTCAATAATTCCCAGCAAGGTTGTGATATGTCTTTATCAGTGGTGAATTCCAATTTTTTTTTATTACCAGTTCTGTGGGTGTGGCTTGATGGGTGTGGTTTGGTGGGCGTGGCAGGGGAAGAATGCTGCAAAATCTCCATTCCCACCCCACTCTAGGGCCAGCTAGAGGTGGTATGTGCCAGTTCTCTGAACTACTCATAATTTCCGCTACCAATTCTCCGAACTGCTCTCTAGAACCTATCAGAACCTGCTGGATTTCACCCCTGGTCTTTATTCTTATGCTTTAGAGCATTTTCAAGAGAAAAATGGGTAGAAAACAAAATCACCTACCAGGTTCCCCCACACACACTTTTAGGTTTTTCTAAGGAGATCTGTTTTAAAAAACAATCGGACCACATGTGTAGCAGCTGTTACTGAAAGCTTGATAGACAAGCAAAGGAGACTCAGTGGAATAAATGGCACAGTTCTTTGCAAACAGACATTGAAAAAGGGGGGCTGAACATTCTTCTCTTTTCTTTCTTTCTCTCATCCTATTTAAGGTGCCCCAACCTGGTCTCTTCAGTTATGCTGGAGTAATATTTTCATCAGCCGCAGCTCGCTGATAGAAAGAACTGCTTAATTTCTGCCTTCTGGGTTAATACTAAGAACAATTCATAGCTGGATTTGCTTTACCAGGCCAACAAGTAGGAATAACAGAAACACACACACACACACATGAGAGATAGGAAAAAAGATTCTTGATCTCATTTCTGAGTGTCCATAACCAGCACTAAGTAATTGTAGACCAGCATTGTAGAATTGTAGATATATTTGAGGAACTTCATATTCATCCTTCTGCTTATGTTGCAGATAAAGGCAGATGTAATTTATTTATTTATCAAAACTCCAATAATTCTGTGGTCAGATATTTGAAGAGAGAGTAGAGCAGTGTTTCTTAATCTTGACAACTTCAGGATGTGAGAATCTCAACTCTCAGAATTCCATAAACTTTTTTTTTTGTCTCTGGCTACAACTAATCATTTGAGTATACTGTACATAATTGCCTATTCCTATTCTCCCTTTCATTGTGTCTAATACTTGCCAGTACTGAAACCTTGAAACTAATCCATTACTTCTCAAGTCCATTATTTCTCAAACAGTCCTTGCCATCAGACAATTAATGATTTATTTCAATTCTTTTTTTTGACAAGTTTTATTGGTTTCCCCCCAATACACACCCACATGTTTTTTGAAATAGAGCATTGATCATATCATATGATATCATATCATATCATATCATATCATATCATATCTAATTCATCATTTCCAAATATATTTTACTTAGTTACAGTTTCTGCCAAAGTGTTCTTTTTCCATATTTGTTAATCAAATCTTAATTTTTCTATTCTTATTTTTCTAAACAGTATCTTCTTTCACCCTCAAATTCTATTTTTTCTATTGTTAAACATATATATTCTCCTTAATTTTATTTTTTATTAATTCAATCTTTATCTTAATATATTAAAACGTGTTCAGGGATGCCTTTCTTCTATTTCATCTATTTTGTTTTACAGCAATCTTTCTTCTCTTTCTCTTCCTCTCCCTCCCTTCTTTTGTCCTTCCTACCTTCTTCTTCCCTCCTCTCCTATTCCTTCTCTACTTCCCCTTCCTTTCTCCCCCTCCTCCTTTCCTCCTCCCTATCTAACCTTCCCTCCTACTCTTACTTCCCTTTCCTTTCTTCCTCTCCTCTTCCCTTTCTTCTGTTCCTCTCTCTCCTTCTCTCTTCCTTCAATCTCCCTACTCCTTCTTCTATCTCTCTCTATTGCTGTATTCATTTTCAATTCAGTGCTTTTTTTCTATGGTGTCCAGGCATCCCCGTTTTTCTCTCCCTTTATTGCATATATTCCTCAGATTTATTTCAATTCTATTGCTTTAGTTCAAGAAGGATGATAACAATGCACAAATGTGTATTTTTGTTGATGGAGCCACAAATCCATAAGAATTATATCCAAATGAAGTTTTGTTCCTTTTTTTTTAAATTAAAAAAAGCAAATTACCAACATAGCTGTCCATGCACGATGAAGTCCATACCTCTCTGCTGAATGGTCAGTGAATCAACTTTAACAGCATCCATCTCCTTCTTCTTGAATGTTGGAAGAAATGCTTTCCTACATTCAAGAAAACAGGATTGTCATCCAATTTAGTATATTTCATTGACATTAATGGAACATTTGAACAAGTACAGGTAGTCCTTGATTTACTATCATAATTGAGCCTGGAATTATGGTGGTAAGCTATGGCAGTCATTAAGTGGATCATCATATGACCACACCTGATTTTATAACCTAAAATTAAAAGTGAAGGTTTCCGGGGGGGGGGAGTCTAAAATTGTGGTCTCATGACTGCAGGTTTCTGCAAATAACCATAAATGTGGGCCAGTTGCTAAGGGCCCAACATGTGATCATGTGGCCAGTTGTAAATCAAGCACTATCTGAATACCTACAGCTAGGCCCAGAAATACTGGCCATCTCTTTGGCAGCTTCATAAATGGGAATCCAACTGCTAAATAGTAGAGATCTGAAAGTCAAGAGCTAAAAGAAATATTGAAAAGCAGAGAAGGTGCTTAACTCTTTTTTAAAAAATAAACCATTAAAAACTCCTTGTAAATTATAAATTAATTTTGTATCAGCCAGTCAATATCAAAAATATAATTTACAACTAGATAAAATACAGATGAGCTTGTGTTAATCAGAAACATCACTACAGTATAATAGGATTTAAGCACATCCCTCCTTCTCCTTTTCAGTATTTTAAAACCTAAATTACCCTTGTCTTTTGTTTGGTGATTTCCTCAATGGTTAGTCCCTGGAATTCATTCTAGAGGTTTGTATTTCACAACTCTGGTTATGTTTCATTTCTAAAGCCAAACTGAAAGAAGGAGATCAAGAAGGCTTGCTTGAAAGAGTAGGAGTCAAAAAAAAAACCCAAAAACCCAAACCCAAGCCTCCCTTTTTTGAATCCTATTCTTGTGTTTTTTCCTTCATTCTTTCTTTCTTAAAAGAAAGGGAGACAACAAGAAGTATGTGGAAACCCTTTGGAGGGAAGCCTTCCCCTCCTCAGATGTATTAGACAATAATGTGCATAAAAGACTCATCACTCATGTCAGAAAAACTAGATTTGGGGGCTGAGGGCAAGTCTCTGTATGTATGTATGTATGTATGTATATATATAGCCAACATGGCCAGTAGACTGCACCAAGTTGGAGAAAACTGACACCTCTATTTTCCTAATGACAAATTGAACATAAATCCTGAAAATTCCAATAAATAAGAGATAATAGGATTCAAGGAAAGTCATAATTCACAGAATTGTGGAAAGAAAAAAATATTTTAAAAAATATTAAACATGTTGTGGTAATGGAGCTGAACATCCTGATTGAACAAGGTATGTTAGCTGCCTATTGGAAGGTGGGTTGTGGGAAAAGACATGGCTCACAGGTTAGCTGGAATATGGAATAAAAGGAACTCCATGTAGCTAGTGTACATTATCCTCCAGATCTCCTTTGTATGAAGGACAAATAAGATTATTAGCATCAGCACACATCTGAGATTATATTAAAAGAGTTGACATGTTTGGCTCATAAATATTGAGTCAGGGGTGGGTTCTTACCTCTGCTCCCATTGTGAACCGGTAGCTTACCTCCGCTACCAGTTCGCAACGGGAGCATGCGCACTTCTGAGCAGGTGCAGAAACTTGCGCAGATCAGTCATGATGACGTCCGGGTGGGTGGGCAGAGCCTCCCGCCACCATTATTATCAGTTCGCAAGAACCAGACTGAACCGGGAGCAACCCACCATTGATGTCAGTCCTTTGAAGGCCTCCTTTGAATTTCTCAGTCAAATCAAAGTCCTTTATTAGAATGATCATATTTGAAATTGTACAGGTCTAGAATCAGGTGGCAAACCCAATATTAGACCTCTGCCATTAGATTACATAGTCTGGGCAGTCACTTGGTGAAAAGATGAACACTTCTATTGGTAGACTGTTCATTGTAGACTCTATCTTACAACCTTACCTGTCCACTTTCATAACAACATTCTTGTTAGCTCTGGTTCAGTGGCCACTGAATAGGGGCTGGAATTCTTTAATCCATCTGTGACCTCCAGTGGAACTTTCACATGTCAGCCTATGCTGTAACCCAATACTTGCAGTCCCATTTCAGGGAGGACATTAGCTCCAGCTCTTTCAAACCACATATTTCAACCCCTCTTTCTATAAAGTGAAGAGAAATGTTTCCTTTAAACTCCATTATTCTCCACTCACTCCCTAAAACCCACAAAAATTCCATCCACCTGGATGCTTAGCCTTTGTATTGTGTTTAGTTCTTCCAGTTTCAGTCTTGTTCCACACTCAGCTTTGAAACCTGTAGGTGATATATATGTATCTGAGAAATGCAAAATTCATTTGGATATAGTCACTCAGATGAACAATATGCAACTCACTAGCCATATGCCATCTTGTTTTCTTGCCGACTATAGATGTTTCTCTCCAGTATTGCATTTCTGATTTCAGATTTGCACATCAAATCTGTAAATTCTTGTGGTATGAATTTCCACATAAGAAAACATAACCCAGTAAAAAGAGTTGTGTTAAGTCCCCAGTTCACTGAACATACCTCTTTTACTTTAAAAAAAAACCCTGACTATTCTTGTACCTCTATGACAGTCAACATGATACTGGATGAAGAGAAGAATCTGATCCACGTTGAAATTTTAATAAGCAAACTTATTTTTCCTGAAGTAGCCTAAGCTACAGAACCTCAAATGTTTGACAACACTAATAGAGATTTGTTATTGATCAAAAGGGGGTAAATATTATATACGATCATAATTCTCTTCTATTACCCATTATTCATACTATGGTATTTAATGAGAGCTTATTCAACAAAAATCAATCAGTTCCACAGCACAGCAATCAAGATCACCCATCACTTGTCTCTGTGTTATTGGGCACTAAAAGGAATTTCAGGCAGCATTCTCACTGACCTATTCTGTATCCTCCAAATTGTCTTCAAGGGCAAGCCAACAAATGGTACCGTATTTTCCCGAAAATAGGACATGTCCCGAAAATAAGGCCAAGCTTGATTTTTGGGGTGGGTGTAAATATACACTCTTCCCCGAAAATAAGCCCTCCAGCAAGCGCGGCCGTTTTTGCCATGGGTTGCAGCCACTTCTGCAGCAGGAGGCCAAGCAATGCCCATGTGCCTCGTGGCAGCCTTCCAAAAGATACTGTAGCAGCAGCTATCCACAATTTTTTTACCCTTATTTCATCCCGACCGTACTGGGCCACGTGGGTCAGGACGAAATAAGGGTAAACAAGTTGCTGCTATGGTACCCTTTGGAAGGCTGGTGCGAGTCTCCTGCTGCAGAAGTGGCTGCGCCTGAGGAGCGCTTTTGGGAGAGAAGGCAAAGGGGAAGCGATCCCTTGCAAACTCCCGCCCTGCTCCCACCTCTCCGCTGGGCAACTCCCAGCAGCCCCAGATGCCCAAAGTCCGTGCCCACCTGGCTCCCTTTTCCACAGTGCCCAACTCTTTATTGAGGGGGGTGGGGGAGAAGCGAGAGGCATGGAGTGAGACAGGGCTCGCTCTTCTTGCTGTCTCTTCTCCCCCTCTCCCCGGGCATGGCAGGGCTTCCTGTCCCTGCCCAAACTGGATGGGGTGGGGCTGGGGAGACATGAGACACATGTCTTACATGCCTTGCAGCTCTGTTGCATGTCTCGCTGTTGTCTGCAGGCAAACACGTAGGGTAAAAAGGAGGAGTAGCAGCTATTGTCTAGAAGAGCCTTTGTCCTCGCAGGATCCCTGCCCCGGAGATTGTTGGGTATGAGTCTCTCCTCTTGAGGTTAGACTCAAGGGTTCAGTTGGACTTGTTGTTGACGTACCTGCCTCCCAGCTGCGTGACAACAGCCCTGCCTGTGCTGCTAGAGGCAGTAGCCGGGTTGGCGATGGAGTTCCCCAGGCTTATGGTACTGTGGGACTTCAACCTACCGTCACTTGGCAAATCCTCCAATGGGGCTCAGGAGTTCATGCTTCCATGACAACCATGGACCTGATCCAAGTAGTTCAGGGTCCGACCCATGAGGGGGGACACACGCTTGACCTGGTATTTCTCTTGGGGCAGTGGCGATATGATCTGGAATTAAGGGGTGTAGAGGTCTCGCCCTTGTCATGGTCAGATCATTTCCTGTTGAGGCTGGACTTTAAGACGCCACTCCTCCATCGCAGGGAGGTGGAGCCAATTAAGTGGTTCCATCCCAGACACCTAATGGACCCTGACGGGTTTCAGAAGGAGCTTGGGGAGATACCTGACTCCCTTGTCCACAGTCCGGCCGAGACCCTAGTGGCTGCCTGGCATAAGGCGGCATCTGATGCATTGGACCGGATTGCACCTTTGAGGCCTCTCAATAGCAGCGGATCCAGGAAAGCTCCCTGGTTTACTGAGGAACTCCAGGAGATGAAGCGCCAGAAGTGACGTCTAGAGCGAACAGTAGGAACAGTAAATCCGAGGAACAGTAAATCCGAATCTAACCAAACACTTTTAAGAGCCTTTGTTAGGACTTACTTAGTGGCAATACGAGCAGCAAAATGTTCACATTTTTCTGCACTTATTGCATCTGCTGATTCTTGCCCAACTACCCTATTTAGGGTAACTCGCTCCCTCCTTAAGGTTGGAGGAACAGAGGAACCCTTGCAGGGTAGAGCTGAGGAATTTGTACATTTTTTATTGGATAAAATCGCTCAGATTCGGATGGACCTGGACTCTGATTGGGCAATACCGACCAAGATGACAGGGGTGGGTCTTAGTCTTATTGTGTGGGAGAAGTTTGAGCCAGTGACTCCTGAGGAAGTGGACAAGGCTGTAGGGGCAATAAGTTCCTCCACTTGTTTGTTGGACCCATGCCCCTCCTGGCTGGTTTCGGCCAGCGGGGAGATGACACAAGGCTGGCTCCAGGCTTTAGTCAACGCATCCTTGAGGGAGGGGTCCTTCCCGCAGCCCTTAAAGGAAGCAGTTGTAAGGCCCCTCCTCAAGAAGCCTTCCCTGGACCCAGCAGAATTAAAAAAACTTTTGTCCACTCTCCAACCTACCCTTTGTGGGAAAGGTTGTAGAAAAGATGGTGGCACTTCAGTTCCTGCGGTCATTGGATGAAATGGATTATCTGGACCCTTTTCTGTCCGGTTTCAGACCTGGCTATAGCACAGAAACTGCCTTGGTCACGTTGATGGATGATTTCTGGCGAGCCCGAGACAGGGTCTGCCCTGTAGGGCGACCCAGGGTCCCACTAACTGAGGCGAGACAAGGTTAAGTCAAACAGGAACTCTTTATTGCTAACAACAGCTGTAGAAGCTGAACAGGAAAAACAGAACAGGGCTTAGGCGTTTGACAGCTATTTATACTGTAGCTGTCAAACTAAGCAACCAATGGAAACACAGTATTCTCCCGCCGGCTAGTCCATGCGTCTTAACCAATCAGAGCCGGCCGTCGTAAGTGCGAGGACTTGGTCGTAAGTGCGAGGACTCAACACCGTCATTCCTCTATCTTGGTGCTACTTGATCTCTCAGTGGCTTTCGATACCATTGACCATGGTATCCTTCTGGGGCCACTAAGGGAGCTAGGAGTGGGAGGCACCATGTTGTGGTGGTTCACCTCCTATCTCTCTGGTCAATCACAGTCAGTGCTGGTAGGAGGACAGAGGTCGACCCCTAGGCCCCTTGTTTGCAGGGTGCCTCAGGGCTTGGTCCTCTCTCCCCTCCTATTTAACATCTATATGAAACCACTGGGTGAAATCATCCAATGACACAGGGGGGGGGATATCAGCAATATGCTGATGATACCCAGCTGTATATCTCCACCCCTCATCAGTTCAGTGAGGCAGTAGATGTGATGTGCTGGTGCCTGGAGGCTGTGAGAATCTGGATGGGAGTCAACAGGCTCAGACTTAACCCAGACAAGACCGAATGGCTCTGGCTATTGCCCCCTAAAGACTATGTCGATTGTCCATCCTTGGTTCTGGGGGGTGAGAAAGTGCCCCCTCAGACTGGGCTCAGAATTTGGATGTCCTTCTAGAGTCACAGCTGAGACTGGAACAATATCTGACAGCTGTACTAGGGGGACCTTTGCACAAGTTCATCTGGTGCACCAGTTGCGACCCTACTTGGATCACAAGGCTCTCCTCCCAGTCACTCATGCCCTTGTCACCTCACGGTTGGATTATTGCAACACACTTTACATGGGACTACCCTTGAAAAGTGTTTGGAGACTACAGTTGGTCCAGAATGCAGCCGCATGAGTTAGAGTGGGTGCACCTAGATACACCCACATTACACCAATTCTCCGTGAGCTGCACTGGCTCCCTATTGGTCTCCAGATGCAATTCAAGGTGTTGGCCATTACCTTTAAAGCCCTATATGGCTCAGGGCCAGGCTATCTGCGAGACCGCCTTCTACCACATAGCTCCCAGCGACTGGTAAAATCCCACAGAGTTGGTTTCCTTGTTGTAAGCTGCCCAGAGTCCCTTGGGAGTTGGGCGGCATAGAAATGTGACTAAATAAATAAATACATACATACATACATACCTCGTGAGTTCAATCAAACTTCTTGAACTTGCGAGAAGTTTGGTTTTACCCTACATGTTTGCCTGCAGACAACAGCGAGACATGCGACAGAGCTGCAAGGCAGGTAAGACGTGAGTCTCGCGTCTCCCCGGTCCCTGGCAATGGGGGGGGGAGAAGAGACGGCAAGACGTGTCTTACTTCTCCCCCACCCCACATGCCACCCCCCTGAATAAAGAGCCGGGTGCTGTGGAAAAGGGAGCCGGGTGGGCACAGGCTTTGGGCGTCTGAGTCTGCCAGGGGTTGCCCGGCAGAGTGATCGGAGTGGGGCGGGAGTTTGCAGGCGAGGGGGATGGATGGATGGGAAGCGGGCAAGTGCCCAGCGAACAGCTGATGAGAGGCTCCTCATCATCTCCTGCACCCCCAACATAATAAGACCTCCCCCCTGATAATAAGGCCAAGTCCTTATTTTGGGGTTTAAAAAAATATAAGACAGGGTCTTATTTTGGGGAAAACACGGTATGTATTTACCATACTTTTCGGAGTATAAAATGCACTCCCCCCTCAATAGATGGTGAAAATGTTGGTGCATCTTATACACCAAATATGGCCATTTTTGGCCTCCTAAAACCCCGCCCAGCGTGTCCTGTTTTCACCAAAAATGGGCCCGTTTTTCACAAAACCAGGATGTGCAGAGGGTTTGAGAGGCCTGAAGTGTGCTCTTGGGGGTTGGGGAGGGCAAAAAGCAGACGTGTGGAGGCCAAAAACCTTTTTTTCTTATTTTCGTCTTCAAAATCTTGGTGCGTCTTATACTCCGGTGTGTCTTATAGTCCAAAAAATACGGTAATCAAGCTACAGGGAGTAAGTCTTCACTACCAGAAAAAACTCTGAGTCAATTTGATAGGATAATTTGAGCATTATGTATCAAAAAAGGCACATTCAAACAGATCCATTTTGTTCCCTCTACTGTTCCCAAAGCAAGTCATCTATCAAGACCTCTAAGTCAGTTTTGGTGCCACAACCCATCTGAAGCTTTGCTGCAATGAGTTTAGATAATCCATACCCTCCAGGAATGCTGAAACCTGTCAGCTACCATCCTCTTGAGCACCTGGTCCTAAAATAAATATTTGAAACAAGATGATGCTTCTCAAATATCTCTTTAGATTTTTTTTTTCAAGATAGGGGAAAATTCCCTGATGTAAGAAATCGTCTATCCATTGAATCCATCCTTTTAGCACAAGGCAACTTGATTTTTCTACATCAGTGTCTAAGTCATAAGTAAATGCTTATCTCTCATTTTGGCATCTTTTACACTTTTTTCAACAGCTGTAATCAGTTTAATATCTTTCCCCAACCCTCCAGCCTCTTGCCATCAGCTTTGCAGTAAACCTGCTGAAAGTTGCACATACCTGGCTATAGTGTGGGAAAAAGAAGAGACTTGTGGAGTGACATAATTGCAGGACAGGGTACAGCTCTTGAATACAGGTTTAATCTCTAGTGAGGGTCCCCGCCCCTCAGTTAATGGTATTAGGGAGCAGAAAACCTTTACTTCAGTTTCTTAAGGGTCATTGCTAGTCTGAAAGGAAAATATTGCATTGGGTGGATCATTTGACACAGTATATACAAGATCCTTACAGCCCAATAAAAATAAGTTGACACATTGAAATAATGCCTACAGACAAGACTAGACCACTATAGAGGAAGCATCTGTGGCCCTAACATATCCAAAAATAAGTAAAAATATGCTGAAAGTCACTTGGGAATTGGTGGCTATAAAATTAATAAATACATAATATGCATCTATCTATTTATTCAATTTATTTAAATATTGACTATCAAATATTCAATTTATTAAAACAATAATATTAAGGACATGATTTTTAGAGCGAAATGCTTTAAAAACTATTCCCAGATTTAACCAAGGGAAATTAGCAGATTTATTTGCTACTAGTAAGTTTAAAACAACAACTACTACTACTACCGAAAATTCTGAAACTGCCCCTAGTAGAACTTTTCTGGCTTGGTCTACACTCAGGAGTTTTCCTTCCAGCTCTACCAAAAACAATGTTGAAACTACAGCAAATAGCTGTGAATAAAAACACAAACCTCAGATCTGTACTTGAAAGCATAAGCTGCCCTCCCTGAATCTCCCTATTTTCCCATCATCACTAACAGGCCTTGCCAAGTGTCTGTGGTCACCCATTTCACAAGGAACATCCCATTCAGCACAGAGAAATTCTCCTCTAATTCAGAAAGTCCCTTGTGGTATCAAGGATGACTCAACAGCCTCCCTGAGGCAGACTAATCTCCCCATACCCTTGGGGGAGGGATTTGCTACTCACAAGACAGGAATAAAGATCCACTCCCATGCTCCCAATTGTGTCTCCACTTTTTTTTTCTCCTGAAAATACAGAGACATTCTCATCAAGCTTATAAGGGAACGCACCGTGGGAAAATCATGGCTCTTCTTGTTGGCTCCAAACTTCTCTGGAGCCAGACGTTATGGGAGAAGCCATCTGAGAATGCTCAGACTTGTCCCTCAATAACATCAGGACACAGAGAAGTTCAGCAAAAGATCACAAGAGAAGCGGGTGCCTCACCACCTCCTTTTCCAAATCTGGGTCAAATTAAAAAACAAACCAGAAACCCAACAATGTATTGTGTTCAAGTGTCCAGTCAAGGTACAGGAGATCAAAATTCAAATTTCTGTTCAGTATACACACTGGCTGTGTTCATATAACACATTTACCTGGTGGCACAGTGGTTAAAGTGTGGTGCTACAGACAAACTCTGCCCATAGTCTGGAGTTTGATCCTGATGGGGCTCAAGATTGACTCAGCGTTCCATCCCTCCGAAGTTAGTGAAATTTTAGTGAAATGTGGACACAGATTGTCGGGGGCAATATGCTGACATTGTAAACCACCATAGAGTGCTGTAAAAGCACTATGGGATGGTATATAAGTCTAAGTGCTATTGATATATTATATCTCTCTGCAGCCACTGCAGCAGTCCCAGATAGAGATTATGCAGATCTCAACAGTCCCAGATAGAGTTAGCATATTGCTCCCAACAATCTGGGTCCTCATTTTACCAACCTCGGAAGGATGGAAGGCTGAGTCAACCTTGAGCCTGGTGAGACTCAAACTTTTGCAATCAGCAGAATTAGCCTGCAATATTGCATTCTAACCATTGTACCAGCATGGCTCTTATAACTCCATGATTACATTACTAGGGAACGATATTTGTTGGCCCCTGCACAGCTTGCCACTGAATCTTAATGGTACAGATTTTCTACATTGTAGTTTAATCCCTAGAAGAAACCACAACATTTAATACATTATTTTAATACCCCAAACAAATCGAAACAGAAAATTTGACAGCTGCCTAAAACTGAAAATGATTATTTCTCAAGCAAGACTTTCACACAGTTCTCTTTAATAAGATTTACTAAAATGAAGAGGGAACTACAATAATTTTAAGTGTTGAATTACTTTTAAGTTAAATCGATATATTTCAGAGAATATTTGAGCGAAGAGTTTCTGTTTTTCCTTCCAAACAGGCTTCCTATGACACAGTTCTTGCTAGGTCCCTTCAGTGAAATTAGGAAGCCTTGCAAGTTGGAGATAATAACACGATCTCCAGAATCTTTATCAGCCAGGGACTTGTTTTCATGTTGCCCATTCCGTCTTATTTCCCGGAACACCATGGCCTTCCACACTAAAAGACAATAAATCAGTGTTTCTCAACCACAGCAGGTTTCAGATGGGTGGAGATGCTGGCTGGAGAATTCTGGGAATTGAAATCCAACTTCTTAAAGTTGCCAGGGCTGAGAAACAGTGCCATAAATTATAGCACAATGAATCCTGAGTTTTTGACTAGGTGCTGGCCAATGTCATTCCATGACTCCACCCACTGGATCCTCCTGGACAGGAAGATACATATGAGAAAACGCCTTGATGTAATTGAAACTCCCAAGCTGTGTCTACTTTTCTCAACCTAGTTACTATTTGCACTGAACTTGTTCTCTATCTTTCTTGGGATTTATTAGCTCAAAGGGATTTATTAGTTCAAAGGGATTGATGAAGACTGGCTTGTAGAGAAATAAATTCAACATTGTCCATTTCATTCAAGCAGTGACGTAATTACTGATGTGTTTCCTATCAGTTTTTTGGAAGAATAGGAAATAATAAAACTACTCATTCCATATCCAATTGCCTTCCCCTCCCCCAAGATAATCATTCTTTAAAAAAATAAAAAATAAAAGCTGGGGGGAAAAGCAAAAGTTTTATTTTTGGTTACAAAATGTTGGGCTTTTTTATCCAGAAGAATTCATCATATTCCTGTAATCCTTACAGAATCAGTTTGAATTTGTTACATGACTTTGAGTTAATTTGTTGAAGTCTAATTCTATTGTTACCAGTGTCGTCATTTTCATCAGCAGTTACATACTAATCCATGCTCGTTATTCATTGTTAGTTTGGCATTCTGGTCTGACTTCAATAAAAAGTATTCTATTCAGAATATAGTTGGGTGCCCTTCTAGATTCCACTCCTCCTCCTCCCATCAGATTTTCTATTTCCCCCCCAGAAATCTGTGGCCATAGAAATATTAATTGTGCTTGTGTCCATTGTTTACAGTGATTTCTTCCTCTTTACCTTTATGGGTTATATACAAGGATGTTTGCTAATGCAACACTATTCTTCACTGTAAAGCACCATCATAAAATGTAGATGTGTGCATATGTATGTTTACAACATTATGCTATAAAGCAAAATTGTGTCTTCCAGATGTATAGCATAATTGCTCTCATTCCCAACAGCACAGTCCATTACACTAGGAAAGCATCAGATTGCAAAAGTTTGTGATTAACTAGCAGAACCAGCCTTTTAGAGTATGATCTGGTAAAATCTTTAGGAATTGCTTTTTCAGAATAAGCTTCACCTTTAATTCTAGTAAATCAGGAGGAAACCACCTATGTTTCTTTTATGCAGTGGTGTTCTTAAACAGGCCCTTCCTTCTACATCCTGTTTCCCAAAGCACCTTTGAAGTTGGTGAACACCCTGCTCCGAGAGCCAAGAAGCCTTCTTCTGCAGCATGACAATTTGCCTAGGTGCCTGAAGGCATTTGCACACCACATCAGTTCGTCAGACTATTGTTGACTCCACTCAGCAACATCCTATTGGCAAGCAGCAATCCCATAACTTATTTTCTGAGGCAATCTATGATGTGAGACCATAAGGTCTAACCAGAGGAGAGGAACTACTTCCAGTTGAGTGAGAAAGTGATTGGGTAGAGGACATTTTGTTCACAAAACTTCTAAACTAGATTGCTTGCATTGTTAGAGAAAGTGAATAGATACGCTGGAATAGAGTTCTAGATGGCTAGTAACAATTTGGTGGTTACCTTTTGGTGAAGGTAATCAGCAAACAGAATAAAATGTCAAATTCCAAAATGATAGCCAATGTTTGGACATATCACATTCTTTCTTACGCCATTACAGTTCCTTGGCAGTGATTGTCAGGTGACCTTTGGATAAAATAGAACCTGGTGGTTTCTCAAATGAATTGACGGTAGTCCCAGAGGTGTCCACATGATCCATCACTTCTGTCAAAATGGCAAAAACAACACCATGTATCATGCTGCAAACTCCACTCCTTCCCTATATGCATATGAGTCACAATGCATGTACAAATATATGAGATGGGTGGTTCTTTTAAATGTAATAAATAAATAAGGCAGAATTTGTACTGTGCTGGCAAAACCCTGCTTACCTCATTCCTTCTCCCCCCTACCCAACACTCCTTGAGGATGACTCTGGATGGACTTATTTTTCTTTATTCTTTTTGTTGAAACCTGATAGCATCCCCTTTTCTCTCATAATAAATCATAATCTAACCAAGCAGGAGGGGTTCATATAACAGGCTAAGCAAAACTCCAAAACAAAACCCCAAATGAAGTTTAATTTGAATCAAACTTAGCATTAATAGCAAATGCAACTCTAGATTAAGCATGTGGTGGAAATTAAACTGTTTGTCATCATGTATATACTCCCCTGACCCCCTCAGATATGGACACACATTCATCTCCCACATTTCCCTTTCTAACAGACTCTGCAAAACAGGAATCTTTTCCTAGATTTAAGAAAACCAACATTTTCAATTTACAGGTAGTCTTCAATTTACAACAGTTCATTCAGTGACTATTCAAAGTTACAACAGTCCTGAAAAAAGTGACTTATAACTTCTTTTCTTACTTATGACTGTTCTGGCATCCCCATGGTCGCATGACCAAAATTGGGGCGCTTGGCAACTGATTCGTATTTATACAGTTGGAGTGTCCCAGGGTCATGTGATCACCTTTTGTGACCTTCTGACAAGTAAAGTCAATAGGGAAGCCAGATTCACTTAACAACTGTGTTACTAATTTAACAACTGCAGTGATTCACATTAATTTACCACTGATAAATTCGGAAGGAATACCACTAGAAAAAATTGAAAGGATCACATACCTCCACTTTAATTTACATGAAAGCTGGGATATGATCAGTGAAGTAAAGACAAGGATAGAGAAAGCTTGAACAGCATTCTTCAAAATGAAAAAGTTTTCTGTAGTCACGACATGAGTCTAAGACTGAAAATCAGGCTTGTCAGATGTTACATCTTTTCTATCCTGCTCTATGGAGTAGAGACTTGGTCTCTGACAGAAAACCACTTGAAGAAATTAGAAGCATTTGAAATGTGGATTTACCGACGGCTGTTACGTATAAGCTGGGTTAACAAAATCACAAATGAGGAGGTGATAAGCCGCCTGGGAAAGCAAAGGGAAATCATCAAAGCCATTAAAAAGCAAAAGAATATTTTGGACATGTCATAAGACACCCAGAAAAATATGGCATCCTTCACTTAATCCTCCAGGGAAAGATTGAAAGCAAACGAGGTCCAGGCAGAAGAAGAACATCATGGCTTCAAAACCTAAGGGACTGATTTGGACAAAACTCAGCAGCACTTTTTCATGCAGCTGTTGACAAAAATAGGATTGCCAACATGATCGCCAACGTCCGATGACAGATATGGCACAAGAAGAAGAAGAACTGATTCACTTAACAATGGTGGCAAGAAAGGTTAGGGCAAAATTCACTTAACAATTGTCTCATTTAGGAAAAGAAATTTTAGGCTCAGTTGTGGTCATAAATCAAGAACTACCTATATTTATTTAATCTCTTAATGCAACTGGTCCTCAATTTATGACCACAATTGAACTGAAAAGTTATGTTGCTAAGTGAGACATTTGTTAAGTGAATTTTGCCCCATTTTCAACCTTTCCTGCCAAGTTTGCTTCCAGAGGGGAGGGGGGGAGAGAGGGGGGAGAATCAAGTATCACTTATTTGATTAACCCACCCCTAATTAACTTGTCAGATCAGGAAAAAAATAAAAATATTTCACCTAGAAATGACATGTTATATCTTCCAGGGGGGAAAAAATGGGAGAGGTGGAAAAAAAGCCTTAGCTTGTCTTTTATTTATGTCTTTTGAACTTGTTTTATAACCTCTCCCTTTATGTATTTTCCCTTGGGGCAGTTTTTAAAATCTAAAAGGAGAGGAGTTTGTAATCCAGTTGGCATGTTCTGCCAAAGCATACTTGAACACCAAACATCAAAATGTCTGCATCGTTTCCCTCACGAGGGCTTTGGCTTCTGGTGGCTCCGTGTCCACATAGTTCCTTGGCAGCCATATGGAAATAGTTGGCTACCATTTATTTCTCCTCTAAAAAAAGAAGAAGCTTCCTTTCTATTCTAAAGGCTTGGAATTTCTAGTGGGCTCCTATCTAAGTACTACACAAATCTGCCCTCCTTAGGTATAGTCAAGATTTTCCAAGGTGAGCAAGATATAACAATTGGTTGTGAATTGTATCACTGAGTGGTGATTATTACTATTATCCTCTAAACTGTTGTAGGCCAAGAAGGATGTATTGGTCTAAAAGTAGATATGTTTTATGGAGTTGTAATCTGAAATATTCAAAGGATATCAACTTGTAATACCTGGTTCTGTATGAGAAGGGCAGATGTTGGTTGAAATTTTAATCGTTTCTGGCAATTATATTGCATTGCCAATTTTAGAAAACTGCAATTAATCTATCAAAGTGATGAACAATATTTTCCACAGCTGCAGTGGCTTTCCTTTTTTTTTTTACCTGTAGTTGGTGATGTCATAATTTTGGGAGTTGGGGTGGGGTTTGGTAGATTCTTAAAGATTACAATAGGCCCCTTAAACTCCTATAAACCTTGCCAGAAATCCAGCAATACTTATCACATTATTTTCAGGTAAGCACTATTATGCAAAATTCAGAAGAGGAGTAGAAATAGTACACTGAATAAATTAAGCATTAGATTAGAAAAACTGAAGATGCTACACAGCAGTGAAATGTAAAATTTGTTACTACCGGTTCTATGGGCGTGGCTTGGTGGAGGGTAATGTGACTGCCAACTTTTTTTTTTTACTTTTAAAAGCATTTTTACTTCTCTTTGGCCGAAAAGGTTGTAAAAAAATGCTTTTAAAAGGCTCTGATGATCCCAGCTGAGTTGGCTGATCATCAGAGGCTTTTGTTTTCTTTTAAAAATGCTTTAAAAAAAAAAAGCCTCTGATGATCACTCAGCTCAGCTAGGCATGGGTGTGTGTGTGTGTGTGTGTGTGTGTGTGTGTGTGTGTAGGGATTTCTGCTACCAGTTCTCCAAACCACCCACCGCCATCCAGTCTGAACCGGGAGCATTTCACCCCTGGTGCTACAGCATAGCTGAATCTGGTTTGCACCATTCTCTATACCTGACCATATCTTTAAAACCCTACAGACTTCCTTGCTTCCACCGTGTTCACAGGGTTATTCATAACAGTTTTTTATTCCTTTAACTTACCTTTTTTTTAAGAGAATCTTACAAGCTTCATCTAACAACTTTCTCAGTTTTCATTCTTCCGTGATTCATTCATTCTTCCTTTTTTGCCTCTTGAAATTTATTCTCTATACAGTTTGACCAAATCACCTTATTTTATTTTTTATACTGCTAATTGATTTTGTATTTAATTAACATTTTTTCTGTCCTGATTCATTCTTGTCTTTATCGGCTACCTGCAATTTGGCAATACAAATCTCACCAGGCTCAAGGCTGACTCAGCCTTCCATCCAGCCATTTTCAACCCAAAAAGGTCCAATTAGCTCATCTTTCATAATACCAGCCCATACCAGTGTGCCACCTCCACCTTGCTGGCATCTGAGTCAAAGTGGAGCTCCATGCCCGTTACTGATCCAGCCATGACCCCATCCATCTGGTTCATCAACAGTCACTCTCATCTCATCAGTCCATAAAACCTAATGAAAAATCTGTTTTCAGATATTTCTTGGCCCAGTCTTGCCGTTTCAATTTACATGTCTTATTCAGTGGTGGTCGAATTTCAGCCTTCCTTACCTTGGCCATGTCTCTGAGCACTGAACACATTGTACTTCTGGGCACTCCAGGTAGGTTGCAGTTCTGATATATGACAGCACTGGAGGATAATGGATTCCTGGTAACTTCATGTTTGATTCTTCTCAAATCTTTGGCAGTTAAGATGCATCTTTTTTTCTCAACACGTTTCTTGCAACCCTGTTGACTATTTATTTGCAATAAAACGTTTGATGGTTTTGTGATCATGCCCCAATATCTTAGAAATTTCAAAAGTGCTGCATCCCTCTGAAAGACTTTTTACAATTTTTGACTTTTCCGTCAGTTAAATCTTTTTTTTAGCCCATTTTGCCTAAGGAAGAGAAGCTGCATAATAATTATGCACACCTTGATATAGGGCCGTGATGGTGAACCTATGGCATGCTTGCCACAGCTGGCATGCAGAGCCCTCTCTGCGGGCACGTGAACCGTCACCCAGCTCAGCTTCACTGTGCATGTGCACGCATGCCTCACACCGGCCAGCTGATTTTCAGGACATGTGGGGGCAGGGCGCATGCGGGAGATGCGTGTGCATGCGTATGGGGGTTGTGCGCACATGCGTGGGGGCGGGGGTCATGCACACATGCACAGGGGGAATCACTTTTTCTTTAAATCTCTTGTTTTGATCCAACCTATCCATTCATATCATTCAATTTTTTTCTTCTAGATTGCATTAATTCAAGTGAATAATATTTCCCTAAACTCAACCCTGGTTCTTCCAAATTAAGTGCAATAGATGTCTTTACCTCCTACTTACGACTTCAACTTTCTACTTTCAACATATTCAAGTTCCATCAATAATATAATGCCACCTGATGGAACTCAAGAGCCATGCTTTTTCTTGTCATCCCTCCTGCTCTGTGGAACAGAATCCCCATTCCAAGATCTGGATAGCTTCAATCCTACTAATTTTCAGTAGGGTTTTAAAGACCTGGTTTTATTGTAGGCCAAGATGTCACATGATTCTGCTTAGGTGGAGTTTGGAGTCAATTGCCCCAGTGTAATGTGCTTTTAATAGATTCATTACTATTATGTTTTTTTATCCTACATAATAATTTTGATCTTACATAAGTCACTGAGGATGGTTTGGTGAGAGCCTTAAATCATTAAAAAAATCAACCTTGATGATACCAATTCTGACAAACACAATTACTTCCTGGATGGTATTTATCAATTTCACTGAATGCCTTTATTAAGACCTATTAATGACACATAACCTTTTCTTTTCTTTTCCCTTTAATTAATTAATTAATTTCATTTACTCCACTTTCATTCCAAATTGCAGCCTTCTGTATATTATGGTTACCAACACAAGGCTCCCTAGATATTGATCTCCTATGGCCTTGGGCAATCATTTTGGCTAGTATGCCACAAATAAAATCAACTCCAGTTTAACCCTAAGCATACTTACATTGTTATATGCAAACTAGCCTCTTGAATTCTGGGTCTACAGTGCAAGGCAAAGTTGTATTTTCTGCATCTTGCCAACTTGGGCAACCTGTACGATACACTTGAAATACAAGCGATAGAAACTCATTTCACTATTTAAATCAATTTTCCTAAGAGAGAGAGAGAGAGGCAGGTATTTATAGTCTGCTCAGAGGTGGTTCAAAAGTATCCTTTCAAACAGAATGAACAAATTCCTTTTCCTAATTCCCAGGATTGTTATATAGATCCTGTAAAGGCCATGAACGTTGATGACTGAGCCAGGATTCTATACAATGGGAATTGTCTGCTTTAGCATTTAAAATGTATCTGTCATAAAATAATGAAATTTGCTTACTTGCCAGCTTAAAAGCACCTAGCTAAGAATAATTAATTCAGGAATTCCTAGACTCTTTTGGGTTTGTGATAATCTGTAAACATATATAAATGGGATGCATGTGAAAAATAAAATGTCCAGCTTTGGGTTCCTGAATGCATTCCTATAAGGATGACAAGCACCCTTCTGGGACTGTTGGGTGACTCTTCTGCTCCTGGGTCTTTTCTGCTCTCGTGTATGCTTCTTCATAACTTTTTCTTCTCCCTTTCCAGCCATAGAATAAGTGATTCATCATATCCAGGCTTCTTCTTCATAGCCATGATGTTCTGAATCACCTTTCCTCAGGTGAAACTCTGATCCTTGAAAGGCCACCTGACAGCTTAGTCATGTTATGCTGACCTCTTAGATTATGAAGTGCATGAATATCTGATCAGGATGTCAGCTCTCAAAACACTGTTCAATGAAGGAAAGCAACTATATTTGGATAAATCATTTCAAACGTTACATATGGGTCTGACTTACTTTTAGATCATGTGAACAGATGATAGTAGGGAATTGAGAAACAATTTTCTACCATTTCTTTCAATGGGAGATATTGCATTCTATAAAGCCTGTACTCTGCCTTCTAAACTATCTTGCTGCCCTCAGGTTAAGAAGAGGACAGTATCTCACCACTGCTGTTGTACTAAAACCCAGTGCCTACTTGACCAACTTTTGAAGATCATAACTTCTCTCTTGCTCTTTACTTCAAGAAGCAAAAGGCATTGAACAAATGTCTACTTAGATATCTGGAGGATATCTGCATATATTGTGTCAATACAAAGCATCAGGGTGACACAGATTAGGGGTATCTCCCTAATCTGAGAACTCTTTTGAGTTCTGACTCAAAAGAATTGAGATTTATAAGGATGAAGGTACTGATTAAAGCATTTCAGAATTGGTTCTAACAAAAGCCTTTGAAGGCATTGTAAATGTACATAAAATGCTACAATCTCAGTAACAAAAGATCTCTGAAAGGCAATGTTCAATCAGTATTGGCTCAAATTCTATGGAATCATCATAGCAAGTCAATATTAGGATGTTGACATTCATTTCTGTGGTTTGTAAGCATAGCAAAAGACTTGGCAATGTTTAAAAGTACATAACCCAATTTAGAAAACACCTGTCAGAGCACTTATGAGTTGTTTCTATTGTTTGTTTTGCACTTTTGCTTTGTTTTTATTAAGGTAGTTGAAACCTTGACACTGTGACCTTTAGAGAGGAAATGTTTACATAAATAAGACTACTCATATACTATACTATACAAGTTGTTAAGTGCTTAGCACATGTAACAGAAAACAGAATAATATGTGCCATCTTTGTTTGATTGCTAACTTTACTTTTTATTTACTTATTGATCAAATTTATATAGCCAACTATCTCACTGAAAACTACAGCACACAATTAATGGGTAAAACCACATAGAAAAATGACAGATATAAAATATATATATATAAAAATCCAATTAATAGTGTATTACAAAAGTATTATAAAATGTTATTAGATACAAAGTACCCCAGGCAAAGAAGGCATAAGCAAAAAAGGAATAAAAAATAGTCCAATCAGCAATGTAGCCATTTAAGCATGTCTCAAGTTCCTCGGGAGCCCCCAGCCAGATAACATAACCAAGTTTTGAGGGCCTTCCAGATTATCAAAAGGGATTGAGATAATCTAATTTTGGGGGGAAGAATGTTCTATAAAGTGGGCAACATGGCAGAGAAGGCACATTTCCTGAGACCCACCAAATATAGGTTGCTGGCTGACAGTACATGCAGTATGCCTTCTTTGGCAGATATAATGGGGTGGGTTGATATGACCTGAGAGAGGAGGTCCCTCAGATATTTTGATCCCATCCCATGCTATCTGTACCTTGATACTGGCAACCAATGTGCTCCTGGATCAGAGGTATAACATGTGATGTTCTAGGAACACACACAATTCCCTGCACCTCTGCATTCTGTACTTGCCAAAGCTTCTGGATATGCTTCAAGGGCAGTCCCATGTAGAATGTGTTGCAATAGTCCAATCTGGAGTTGACCACAGTATGAGTGACTGTGAGCAGGACCTTCTAATCCAGAGACAGGTGCAACAGGCTCACAGGACTAGGCTGTTCAAAGGCCCTCATAGCCATGACTGCCTCCAGCTCATTGAGTAGGAATTATGAGTCTAGGAGGATCCATAGCAGGGGTGAAATTAAAACATTTCCCCTACTGGTTCCGTGTGTGGCTTGTTGGGGGGGGAGGTCATGTGACTTGATGGGTGTGGCCAACTTGATATCACTCACATCGAGGGGCCCCTCCCCTCCCAGCCACTCCTTGTTGTGAATGGCAGGAAAATGGGGAGGGGAATATTCCTGCCTAGCATCCTTCCCTCAGTCTGTGCTGAGATTGAGGAATGGATGACAGGCAGGAAAATCCCCTTCCCCATTTTCCTGCCTTTCACAAAAATGGCTCTATTCCAGCTGCTCCCCCCCCATCCCTCTCCCTCCTGGGGACTACCTTAAAAGGTACAGGCTGCAGCAGCTCTGTTCTGAATGGAGGGAGAAAAGTTAGCATTCTCCCTGCTGCATTTAACATTGAATTCTGTGGAATATTGAGTGGCCGGAAGAGGTGAGCGGCGATTGGCCAGGCGTGGGTGAGGCCAAGGTAATTACTACCGGTGCGGCGAACTGATGCCCATAATCCCTAGCGGTTCACCCAAATCGGTAGGATTTCACCCCTGATCCATAGGTTGTGCACTTGGTCTACCTGGGGCAGTATAACCCCTTCAGAATTAAAGCTGGCACAGTCCTAGAATCTGTGTGCCCCAATATCCAGAACCACTCATTCTTGCCAGGGTTTAGCAGAAGTCTGTTGTTCCCCAACCAGATCCTCACAGCTTCCAGGGATAAGACAATCAGAGCATCATATAATTTGCCTATGGTGGAGATGTATAATTGAGTATCATCAGCATGCCTATGATTCTCATGCTGCAGAAATAAATGAGCTCATCCAAAAGCCTCATATAGTCCTTAAAAAAGAGAGGAGAAAGCACCAAACCATGTGGCAATTCACAAATTGCCAGGATCTCTCCTTTTCAATCGTCACCAAATGGAATCAAGGAAGGAGAAAAATCACCACAACACCCCCAATCCTTTAAGCCAATCCAGAAGGATATCACAGTCAGTGGTATTCTAACTCACAGAGAGGTCAAGTAGGGCAAAGATGGATACATTATCCATTCCACCCACACCTATTTAAGAGGTGAAGGAACAAGTCCCTCCCTCAAAGAAGAATTAATCATCATCGGAACCCTCTCATGCAATAGTCCATGGGTTGCTTAACAAGCCAGGAGAGCATGGATGTAAATAGCAGGTGGTTGAATTCACTAGTCTACTTCCTCAGGTCCAACAGGTTCAACCATTTACAGATAACTGAGCAAGACTCTTCCTCATTATCTCCTCTGGTCCTGAGACAAGACCACTCTCCAACTAGGAAAGAACATCCAAATGACTTTATCCAACAGATGCTGTGCAAATTCCTCCATGAATCCCTGTAAGAAGTACACAATTGAGGCATAGGAGAAAAATTACTTTCCTCATGCATCACCATTGTTAACATTGAGGTGGTAGCATTTTATAACTGTTTCACCAAAAAAAAAATGGCAGTAGGCATCCCCACTCACTGCTTAAACCCAAACCTTCATCAAACTACACCTTTACCATTAAATATTTAATGATAACACCCTGCCTCCACCACCACCATAGATATTGGAAAGCCTGAATTCATACACTAAACCTGGTGTAAAAAACACAACTGGATCCAAATAAATAAAACAGGTGTTTGGTGTAAAATGATGGGTTGAATAATGCAAGATGCTAAGGCATTAAACAATGTAAAATCATTTCAGCCTGGACTAGCATGCTGTATGAATTCAGCAAAACTCAAGTCAACCTGATATGAAATTGCCACTTTCCTTCTTGGTTGTTTTCCACAATGGCATTTAGAATTCAGGATAAATAAGCTCTTTACGGCAGGGATTTGTATGTCCTGCTATGATAAGGAAAGACAGGCAGGGTTTTTTTACTTTTAATTTTTGTCATCAGTTTTTGAAAAATTAGGCCTCTGAAGCTTGTAGAGAATTAGTGGTGATGTAATACTAACTCCAGTGGAAGCAAGATTAACGTATTTTTTTTAACGTTTAGGGGTATTACATCAGATGCCTGACTCACATGTTATGGACCTCTCTGTTCTTTTAGTAAAATATTGCACTACAAATAATGTGATGATTTACCTTTGAATTTCAGTGAATGGATTGTGAGAAATAAACTCAAGATGTCATAAAAATATTCCATCCAAAATAGGACTTGCTCCTCTCTGGTCTAAAGAGATTCCATAAAATACTGTATATTTTTACTGTCTGCAAAATACATTAATTCTGCTTAATCATTGATGCTTAATTAATTAACCTTCAATTAATCCAATGCAATGTGGTGAAGCCCAGTGTACATTGGCATACATAGGCTATTCTTTGCTTAGCAGTTCGCATTTATACACACCCAGTTCTGAGCTGCCACCTTAAGTCTCCAGGATGCAGCGAGATAGAAGCCCTAAAGAAGGTTGGGATTATATCAAGCCTCATGCATCACATAGCTTATTCTATATAGAACCAGGTCGTATTGTTTGTGAACTGAACCATATAACATAGTCCTTTGCTTCTAGCACAGTGAAAAAGATTAAAAGCACGTGGTTACAGTTCCCAGAGAGAGATTTAGTCGCCACATCTCTCTTAGTGGTTTCATTGACTTTTCTTTCTTTTATTAAGATAAGAAACTTATGTTTCCATGGGTATTTTCCCAATTTGTGGTCTCCCTTATTTTCTCAGGGTTTGATTTTACTGTGAAGGGAGAAGAGGGAGTTTCATGTCATAATAATATGTTCTTGTTCTCTTTATATATTTATTTATTTACACACACTTACAGATAGATATAGTCAGTTTCTTTGTCTTTTTATCCATTGAAGTCTTGAGTAGAAGTTTTATTCCTTGAAAACTTCTGGGAATGAACAAGTTATGAATCTTTTTCATTCTTCATCAGAATCACATTATACTATTTTTTTTTACTTTTTTCATATATGACTACAGAGACAACTCAGCATGTCTCATCCTTGGAATGTAAATATGCCTCTTGCCACTGGACTTTCAAACAAGCTACTAAGCATGGGTTTTCTTCCAGTGCCATCCTAAACAGCGTTTCCTATAGACTGCCATTACATGGGGTCTAAATCTTAAAGCTGAGAAGATACTCTGGTCAAAATGTTTCATGGAAGACCCTTCCTCTTCCTCTAGGCCTCTCATCATACACAGAGAAAAAGAAGGGCCTAATGTAAAAAAGATTACAAAGAAGTCACCGATTTGTTATGCTGATAGATTTGTTCACCCAGCAAGGACAGTGAAAGATTTAGCAGCTGTGTAGGGGTGACAGGTGCATCACTACAGGTATTAGACTTGGTTAGTTTGTGTGTGTTTGTTTGTGTTTTAGTATATTATGCAGATCTAGTGTATTTGGTTAGTTTATTACTGTAGTGCATTATGTTAACCCAGAAAATGATTTTAATCATTTAAATTTAGTAACCTGGTTAAATATGCTACAAGAACCCAGCTTCATATTCACCAATTATGTGGCATTAACTCATTTTGTACTCCTAGTAACCACATGGATTTTCTCCATGGCAATCTGTCCTTTATCAGGTATTTCAGATCTCCCAATGTTGCACTCATCACCACTGTAACTGAATCCATTGACCTTCCTGCCGATCGCCCCTCTTCTCTTTCCTTATACCTTTTTCAGCAATAGAGCCTTTTTCAGAGAGCAAGGTCTTCACTTAATATGTCTGAGGTAGAGTCTAGTTATTTGGACATCAAGTGAGATTTCTGGGTTGATTTGTTTGATGAACCATCATATTGGGTTTTGTTTTATTTTGTTTTTTGGCTATCCATGATATTCCTCTATTGGTATTCTCCAATACCAAAGTTTAAAAGTGTCGATACTCTTCCTATCCTTCTTCCAAGTCCAACTTTCACTTCCATAGAGTGTCACAATTCCATGGTTTGCATAATTCTGATCTTTGTACATATAAACACATCATAGCAAGGCCTTCAGGTCTGCTTTACCAAGCGTAGGTGTGCAGAATACTGTTTTTTAAAAAACTATTGATGGTTGATCCTAAAGGCAGAAGCTAACCACCATTTCAATATGTGCAGTCAATTCTAAACTAGCTGTCACCATTGTGGGGAAGCTTGCAGTCAAATGGTATGGACCTACCTAACCTGAAAAGACAGCCAATTAATTATAAGTAGGTCATGATTAATGCAAGTTCAAATAATGCAATATTCTATTTAGTGTGAACTGTACATTTATATCATGTTTAATGCACCCCAAAATTTAGCTAATGCAAGGCTATTGTGTGTGCAATTGTGGCTAAGGCAATTATGGTTATGGTTTTAGATGCTGCTAATCTTCACATGTATAAAATAGAGAAAAGGGTGATTATGTCAGAGGAAAACACTAAAATGCAAAAGAAGGTGGAAGTGCTATCTCAATCTCTTTTTCAGTTGTAGATGTTGTGAAGCAAAAAACTATGCATGATGATCCTAACCTTAATCAAAGCATATACATTTGCTGAGATGTGGGTAAAAGCACTCTGTATCTACCAGGGTATGTATGAAGATTTAAAGAAAGAGAAAACAGTTCAGTCTATAGTGCTAAAATATTTTAAGAGAGAATAAATGTTTTTGTCAGTGTAATCTTCCTTTTAGGCATTATATTCAGAATTCCTTTGGTTTTATTTTGCTTTTTCTAACTGCTAAACTCTTGTTAACCATGAATTTAAATTATAAGTATATTCTTGTTATCCTTTACATCAGGAGTCCCCCACCCCTGGGCCGCAACACAATACCGGAATCGGGCCGCTCAAGTGACTGGCGAGCCTGTGCATATGCACTTGCCGACCATTCACATGGAACCATCCCCATTCCCCTCCCCCATGCCGACACCACTGGTCTGCAAAACCGGAAAAGTTGGGGACTGCTGCTTTACATAACCCCTCCCCACAAAAGGTACTTATGACTTGGTTCTGAATTCCAACAGTTGCCCCCTACAGTCATGTAACCACATTTCAGGTGCTTGGCAATCAGCCCTTATTTATAGCCATTTGCAGCATCTGATAATCACATAACCATAATTTATATTTTTGCCAAAAACTGGTCTTTACTTACGTTTTTTGGTAAAAATGCTCCATAACAAATAATAGGTTTGTTAACAACCACAACATTTGTTTAACAACTGCCACAAAAAAGACTCTAAAATTGGGTCAGTCATGTGCAACTGTCACAATTTATGACCATAATGGGCAGGTTCTATTATGGTCATAACTCAAGGACTATCTGTCCTGTAATATTTAATTAATAAATATACATGTAAAATATGTTTAACATATTTTGATTGCATGCATTTTCAACAAGTTGGAACCAGTTTTGGACTTCTTGGTGCTTTCTGAGCTCGGTTGTTTGCTTGCAGACATTTTATTACCCAAGTAGGTAACATCTCAGTCATGCATCAGAAAGCATGAAAGACTTCACAGTTCAACCATGAGATACATATTCTATTGGAATTATCCTAATTTCCAAAAGTGAATTGCTTCCAAAGTGAACCAATTGATTTTCAAAGTGAAATTCAAATTTAAATAAGGTGACCATTGCATGAGACTCATTAACTGCACTAATCAAGACCTAGCTGTAATTAATTAATTAAGTATATCAACACCCAACTCTCCTTTCCTCTGATTCTTGGAGTAGGCTTTATTTCCAGTCAAGTTGAACAAGTGGACCGATTACAGCCCATGCACCATTTGGAGCCCTCAGTCTCATTTTATTCCCCCCCACAGATCAAGTCACCTTATTTGGATTGTAAAGACTAGTTTTCAGTAAAATGAAGGAATGCCCAAACCATAATCTGATAACCATGACTGACGACCTTCTAGTAGATGTAATGCACCTATTTGGAAAAAGGGAGAAAAAGAAGGAAATACAGATTGAAAATGTCAGATTTGCCTTTTTCAATGAAATGAAATCAAAGCCAAAATTCTGCTGCTTGCAAGAGCTTAAAGTATTTTATTTAAAGAACTGTGGGCATGCACTTAAAGCATAACCTCAGAAGGCAGATATAGGCAAAAGTAGTGCATGAGGCAACCTAGAAAGCTGAATCTACCTGGGCTTTAAATTTCTTCCAATGCCCCTGATCATTGTTTTGAATCACTGTCCTCCAGTGGCTTGGAGCGTTATAGGGGGGGAAATGAAGGGGAAGTCAAGATAGGAAAATGCTTTATCCTGAGCCAGGCTACTGCTCCATCATTGCTTATACCATCCAGTATTGCCTAACCCAAATAGCATGCAATCTGGGTTGCTTTAGAGCAACTGCACATAGATTGGATAAATAGTGCAGCAACTTTGTTGTTGAAGGGAAAACAAGAGGGGGTTGAGCTTAAGTTATCTATTTAATCACTTAAACCTTTCTTCACCATGCCACCCAAAAGCTAACCATATTATACTTGTTCAGTCTCGTGATATTATGATTTCCCCAGCCCTAGGCCTTGAAGTTTTCAAAGACCAATCAATAAAATCATATTCCCTTCATACAAAGCCAGAAAATTGCCCATTATTCGTCCTTATGAATAGGCAGCAGCTTTCCAAGAGTATTTCCTAGTCATTCCCAGAGGTCTACGGGTTGGACCAATGCCATTTGCCTACAAATCAAATAATCCTGGAAAGATTTGAAAGATTCTGCTTTTGTGTAATCTCACAAGTGTGTATACATTCTCTTCGGCCCTTTTAGGTCATAGAAGAGCCCATCCCCTGTGCCTCTGAAAGATAAAATCATTTTGTTGCTACTTTAGATTGGGATATTCAATAAGACAACCCAGTAAGAATGAAGGGGAAAAACCAACATTTAATAATACCCATTACACAGAAATATCCTAGTTTAGCACCCATCCCTAATATTATTTGGCAGCATTGGCTGAGAAGCCTTTGTAGTAGAAACAGTGGTATCAAGATTCCCCTTTAAAAGCTTCTCCTGTCCAAGTTCAGTGGGAAGTCTTGAAGTAAGAAAAAGAAGACGAGTTTCTAATGAGTAAAAGCTGGTTTCTTTGTGATCTTCAGGGACCCATTGCCGGTGACTGTTCAGATACACCCTCATCTCCCTTAGAAACATCCCAGAAGCTTAAAAAGCAGCTGGTTCCCAGCTGTTCTCGTGACTTCGTGGTCCCACTTGTAAACGGGCCTGCATGTCAATCCACTCTGGGCCTCTGTCAGAAGTTGGCTTGGTCTCCAGAGGTAACACAAATAATGCCTCATGGGAGTTTGATCTGCTGAAGTACTTTCTGAAAAGTGAGAAGGAGTGGCTTAATGCTGCTACAGAGACATTACTAGGTATGTTTTCTTTACAGAATAGAGAAAAACAGAGTAGGGGGAGTAAAAAAAAATCCTAAACAAACCCCAAGTGCACTTCACACCTGTGATCTTGAAGAGTCCCCAGGGCAACTGAATTCTGCCTGGGTAGATTATCAGAGGCATGCTAAGCCTCAGGGGTAACTCAAGATGCCTTTGGTTTCCTAAAAAGCAAAGAGAGCTTTGTTGGTCCAGTTGAAAAAGAATCTCAAATCTACACTCATCTTATACTCTTTCTTGAAACTGAATGTCCCAACTGTCTATATTTCTGCAAACTGTGATTAAATGTAAATTTTGTGGCTTCAGCTCAGTCCGGCCTTGTTCTCCTCTCTTTGCTCAATATCCAGTCTAGTGACAGAGTTACAGAAAATTCAAAAATTTGTAGTTTGTTTTGTGTGGCTGAATACAAGTATTGCCTGGTACCAATATTGCCCATCTTCTTCAGGTCTTCGCAACAATGATGGGATCTTTCTACTCTTCCTGCACCTCCAAAATAAACATACGACATCATTTGAATTGAAATATTGAGAACTTACATGGCAAGAATACTGTACAGGCAAACTTATTTCCCAGACTTAAGGTTCAAAACTTAAGGTTTATCCCAGTTTTTCCTTCCAAAAATCATATCTGAAACTTACAGCCATAGTATGCATAACACCACTTGGTGCTTTTTTAGAAGAGCAAGAGCACAGCACCTTCTAGACCAAGGACCATGCTTGGTTTTTGAGGGATGTCCTGAGGAGGAAACACATCCTGAAAAATAGTGAGTGAGGTCAAAAGAATCCTTAAAAGGGATACTATCTCTACAGTTAATTAACATTAAATGTAGTTAATATGATTACTCCCTGTTGTGTAGCAATAATTTCCTCTTTTTATTCTATTTAAAATTATAAATTGGTAACAAGCTTTGAAAATTGAGGGGAGGAACATCCAAGGTTTGGAGAGGGTTCCAGTAAAAATCAGACTGAGTTGTGCATTCTCTTTGCTTCCCCATTCTTCTCTTTGTCAGTTTGGCATAATGGAACCACAGCAAACTAAAATATATTTCACAGTGAGACTATTATCTGGTCCAAAAGAGGTCCTCTAGTTGCCAGCCTTGGCAATCTTGCTGTTGGGAGACCCCTGCTCTACTTTCCATGAGCTTCAGCATTCACATGCCTCTCTCACTAGTCAAGACCAAACTTCCACAGACATGCCCAGGTTTCCACATACCAGTAAATCTTTCCAAGCTTGCTGGCTAAATAAAATGCTTTCCAAATGACAGAGAGAGCCATTTTCTGGAATCTCCAGATTGTCTCCTGGCTTAAATCAGTGACCACATCCTCTACAGTATTGATATTTCAGCTCCAATCCTTGTTTTAGGGGTATTGTATTATTCCTTTCCTTTCTTTTCTTTTTTCCCCATAGGCAATGGGACCTGCACCATGCCCTCTCTGAGTTCTGATGGGACTGCCAGATTAATTGGAGAA
Source organism: Ptyas mucosa (assembly GCA_012654045.1). Taxonomy (NCBI): domain Eukaryota; kingdom Metazoa; phylum Chordata; class Lepidosauria; order Squamata; family Colubridae; genus Ptyas; species Ptyas mucosa. The sequence continues at coordinate 6,203,871 of WNWU01013589.1, read as the reverse complement.
ATGCAGATCCACTTGCTGAGGTGGGAATGCTGCAAGCAAGCTTCAAATACCTCATATAGGTACATCACCCATCCCAAAAGCCAAACTAAGCAAGGAACTAATCAGCCTTTTGGAAGTTGGTTCCATGTGCTATGTATTTTCATTATCTCTTTCTAAATATAGTTCTAGTAATGATTATTCTAAATATGAACTTATGCAATATTATATTAAGAAAAGGCTGAATAAGAGATCTCTCGAGATATTTAAGTGCAATCCCAGCAGAAGTATGTAGGCAAGAGATCATATATCAATTTAGCTGTATTCACTATTTTTATATATGACATAAGCATTTCAGTTCTTTAGAAACATATAAAATATAGGAACAATTGGGCATCATGGAAAATTTAAAAAAAAACCAGCTTCAGAATAAGAGCAAAGGGAAGCTATATATTTTCAACATGACATTTTTATGTACAATATATGGCAATTTATTGTAAACCAAAGATTCAGTTATAGATTTAAGAAAGCCCATGAACCAAAGAAGGTATTTTGGAAGGCCTTCCCACAGCAACTCATTAGATGCAAGTGGTTGTAGCTTTTGGAAAATGTTATACATGGCAAATTGGAGTTTCAGTATTGTGAAAAACAGCAAATAGTCAAACCCATGCTGTAAAATTGCTAACAAACAACTGATGATAAGCAACACAAAATGATTGGATGCTATGATAGAAAAAAGAAGAGAGAAAAAAGAAATTAATTTGTGGTAGAGAGAAATTAGCATAGAGCTTTATTTCTTTATTTAGGTATGTTCTTTATTTAGGTATGTTCTACAGAATTCCCTTCCAAGGGATATGCATTTGGTGCAATATTGCCTCTTAAAAGGACCTGGAAAACCTGTTTCTCTGAGCTGTTTTTCATCAGGATGCCTGACTTTTAAAAAAAAATTAAAATAACTGGCTGCTATTTTTAAACTGGTCTTTGTTATTTGGTTATGTTACCTGCTTCAGCTAATATGAATTCTGAGCTGGCTTTTGAAACATTCAGATTTTTGTTTTAATTTTTGTTATATTTTCATGGAACTGAATTGGATTTAAACGTATTATTTATAACAATTAACTTCATTCTCTTATTTATTTTGATTGGTTTATGCCAAGTAGGATCACAGTAAGTCTAGATCCAAATGTACTTTTTATCCTTTTTATTTAAATTACCTTGAAAAAGACGTATTTTTAAATAAATTAGCGGCAATGTTTCTTTTGTTGAAGACTGAATTTTTTGACTGACATACTAATTGATTGATTCACTGATTATATGTCATCGGGTTATTGTAGACTTTTAGATCACATAGATTTTCTCCATGTCCTTTTCCAGGTTTCAAGTCTTCAATGGTGTATCATTTGCCACTGTGTTGAATCCATCCACCTGGCTGCTAGTCATCTCTTCTTTTCCCTTCTACCTTTCCCAGCTTTAGTGCCATCTCCAGAGGGTTAGTCTCTGTATAATGTGTCCAAAGTAGGTTAATTTGAGTGTAGTCATTTGTGCTTTGGTTGAAAATTCTGGATTGATTTGAATGATGACTCATTTGTTTTCTGGTTTGGCATCTGAGAAATCTTCTCCAACATCAACATTCAAAAGCATCAATGATCTTCTTATCAACTTCTTGTTTGTGGTGGGCAGAGCCAAATTGAATCAAGTCCAAAATTACCCATTTCATTCTACATTTCCCTTTTCCTTTTTTCCTACACCCTGCTTTTCTGTCAGTGGGTGTATTCATACAATGCACTTGGTTAGTAAGTTGAGTAATTTTTCTGGATTTGTATAACATCCTGAATTTTAAATTAATAAAAGGACCAAGTTCGTGCATCAAGCTAAGACCACTTCTCCAAAACCCACCATGATTAAATCTAGCCAAGCTTAAAATGCTCTCCAAATACAGCAACAAGTTAAGCAAATGACCTGGATCAGGCAGATCCTTTCTTCTTTTGACACGCTTTTTCTTTCTCTCAAGTAATTGGTTGTCAGGAAAAGGGCAGAAGATGACTCTTATCAAAGACCTGAACCAGGGGTAAAATCCAGCAGGTTCTGGCAGGTTCTGGAAAACTAGTAGCGGAAATTTTGTGCAGTTTGGAGAACTGGTAGCGGAAATTTTGAGTAGTTCGGAGAACCAGCAAATACCACCTCTGGCTGGCCCCAGAGTGGGATAGGAATGGAGATTTTGCAATATCCTTCCCCCGGGAGTGGGGAGGGAATGGGGATTTTGCAGTATCCTTCCCCTGGAGTTGGGTGGGAATGGAGTTTTTGCAATATTCTTCCCCTGCCACGCCCACCAAACCACGCCCACCAAACCACACTACACCAAACCACACTACACCAACCAAGCCACGCCCGCAGAACCAGTAGTAAAAAAATTTGGATTTCACCACTGGCTTGAACTGAATGCTGGCAGAACACTTCTAAAAATTGGAAAGCAGTGAGCAGCATCAAAGTAGCTTGAAGACCACCTGCAACTATGTCACAGATAGCCTCCTCTGCCCTGAAAGATGCCCTAAAAACTTCTCAAAACAGAGGTGACTGTGGGTATGATAAAATAAGTTAAGATGGCCCTTGCAATAGGGAGATCAAACCTCTGCCTGTTTAGAGAGCAGAAGGAATCGCCTTGCAGAACAGACGGGAGAGCTGATATCAAGGGAGAGGGGCTTGAGCCCAGGCTAAGGAAATAACATCAGAAAATATCTTACACAGTCCCTCAATAGATTACAGAAAATTAAAATGAAGAAGAAGCACATTCAGATTTATAAGATTTTGTTCCTATAGCTGAATGTTTCTCAATCTTGGCGGTTTGGAGATGTGTGGACTTCAAGCTGACAAAGTTGAGAAATACTGCTATAGCTGTTATGATAAAAATAGTCATGACCTATATGGCATTGGTATCTTGATCTACCTTATTGGCCCGACAACTTGTTTTTCTTTTTTTACATAATCATATTTAATCATTGAATCATGCTATTATGGCTATCACTTTGACTTTTTAAAATATATCATACTGATCCCTGATTACAAGCAGAAGGAAGTCTAGTTTATGTTACACTAAAACAAATGAATGCAAAATTATTCTGATATGAAGTATGGCCTCTCTGGAAGTATGGCCTTTTACTCTATAAAAAAGCACAGTAAAGATCCCCAGTGTTGATTTTAAAATATTATTTTGCAACTCAGGACGAGTCTTGCTATGAATTCTGGGTGCCAAGAGTTCAACAATATACCTGCTTGGCACTGCAATTGATATCAGGTCAATGTTTCAATCTGGGTGTCACCACCAAGTAGCCCTATTCTTTCCTCCTTCTCTTTTGATTTTTAAGGAGATGTTCCCCCGTTTCTGAGGTATTCAGCAGTTAGGCCTGCTCTGCTTGTTTCTTGCCTTTGAGAGAAAGGTAACATCCTGACTACTCATTCAGCACTTGATGAAGCCCGATGTGTCTCTTACAAAGCCAAGCGGGTTTTTTTACAGCTTAGCATGTGAGATGTTTTACCTCAGTATTTTTCAAACTTGTCAACTTTAAGAAGTATGGATTTTACCTCCAAGAACTCCCCAATCAATATCCTGGCTGGGGGAATTCTAGGAGTTGAAGTCCATACTTCTTAAAGTTGCGAAGTCTGAAAAAAAAACCACTGATTTACATACTAGGCAGATATCACCCTCCCCAGTGTAATAGTTTTGGTCAAAAGATAAATGTTCTCCATTATCTGCTCCAAGATTATCTGCTAATACTCTCTTGTATTAAGTAAAAAAAAAAAACTTCTTCTGTCCCTTAGCGGGTAAGGAACTTTTCTTCCTCCTGGGATTGTACTTGTAATTTATTTATTTATTGCCTCCGAGGGTCACAGGGCAGAACCAAAGTTATGGTAGTGTTGCTTCAAGCTGAGACAGAGGGCTTCCTTTGCTTGGGGGGATGGCAAAAAAGGTGTGCTAAGTACTGTCCGTTCTCAGACAAGACATCAACATCTAGGTTGGAGGCTGCATGCAGACACCAGCCATAGGCTGCCTACCTTTAGATAACCTGCATAGTTTTGATTTAAAAACCATCACAGTAAAAAACACAAAATTTTCTACACTATTCCCTCTTTGCCCCTGAAGGAGAGCATATATGAAGCAATATATTTTAAATGTGCCACGCATTTCCAGAGCTGATTTTCTCTTACCATTTGACAATTGTTTCTCTTACCGCCACTTGAGATTAGAAAAAAAACTTCTTTTCAACTTTTTGAGTAGATATGTTAAAAGGAGCTGGAGGTGGCGAAGAATTCCCACCATTTAAAATCCTTTTAAAAGCTTTTGTAAAATTGCTGTGACTTGCGAAGAGTGGAAGCCAGATCAGGGGCACAACCCTAGATTTTAAAATGCTAACAAAGAGTTCATCTGAGTATACATGAAGTACTTTCCCCATCTTACTGAGTATACACAGCTCTAGAAAGAGAAGAGAAAGTTTAATAGGCAGAGAGTCTTTCCTGCCCTTGATGTGAAGCCAGTTGGGGGTGAGAGGGGAGATTATAAAATAGTATCCACTCCCAAAATGGAGGCTCCTAGACTTCCAGTAAAAATACTCCTTACATTTTCTTTTGAAATTTGTGTATGTATTACACTGCTTTTGATAATGCACATCCTATCAAACATAATACTAAGCAATGTATACTATAGAGAGCCGCCATTATTGCACTCACAAATGAAGGAACTCTTAGTTAGAGCAACTTAGTTGCACTCTTTCTGTTAAAAAGATTTACACGCTACCCCTGTTATCTATCAAAGTGTTGCTCCTTTTTAAAATGGATGTGATATTCTGTTCTAGAGTCATTCATGTTACAGTGCAACATAGAGTTTCAGGCAGCCATACTATATCCAAAATCATTAATAATTTTATTGTCATTGTACGTGTATATACAGTATATCCATACAACGAAATTCACTTAACACCCAAAGACTGGGTCCAACACACATAACAATCCCCAAACACTCTCCCACCCAACACAATTCCCCACCCTAAACCACCCAAACATCCACACAACAGACTAAGTAATGCTGTCTAACAGCTCACTGATGGTGGCCCTTTAGTTCATTGTTGACTGCAATTATAGCTCTGGGATAAAAACTATTCAGAAAACATGTGGTCCGAGTTTTAATTGTTCTGTATCTTCTCCCAGAAGGCAACAGTCCAAAAAGATTAGATTTGGATGCAAAATTGGATACAAAAACTCAGAATGATAAATTCATCGAAGTCCATCATCCATTGCAGCTCTTGGAATTGCCTGGCAATAGCCTCTCTCTCTCTTTCTCTCTCCCCATACCAATTCACCCCTATCATAGTTTGATTCTCCTTAGAGTAAAATGTGGACACAGTGAAATGCAGTTTATCCAATAAACTATTATTAACATTGCCTGTGGTTGAGCACAGGGATCATCACCTTGTTTTACAATATATAGTTGGCATCCATAGTGAGGTTTAAAAAAAAGGCATCTTGAACCCATGAAGAGGAGGAGATGGAGAAAGTGAAGAAAAGTATTTTGCATACTTAAGACTGTAATGATAGTTATAATGGATAATAAACTCCATTGATGGGAGTTATTTCTGAATGAGCCACTTAAGCACTGTGTTTTAACATGGAATATAAATAAGAAACTAACACCTTCGAATAAATGAGGCAAGATATATGTGCTTATAACCAATCATGCAGCGATTATTATTCATGTTATATTAACAGGAAGAGGTTCTAATTTGGTAAACATTTAGTACAGGGCAGTTGCTAAATCTTTACATAAAAGATAATTACCCCTCTCCCTTGCCAAAGCTGATTTAATAGTCAAGCACTAGGAAGCAGTAAAAGGTAACTATTTATAGCTAATCAGAGTCGATCAAGGCATGAGTGACTAAGGAAATCAGAGAAAGATTTATGATCTTTCAGCGTGCTTAACTTAGTTATCACAGTTAAATTTTCGGAGTTCACACGATGCTGTGAATTATAATCCAAGAAAAACACTGATTGCGAACATAGAAATAAGTCACCCAAAAAACATTATTAAGAGATTTAGTTCCTGTTGTTGTTGATGAAACCATCAGCGAGATCTCTTACTATTTAAGCGAGTTGTGGTGAAACCAAAGTTTCTCATAATGCTGGCTGCGACGCTGTAGATATTTACTGAACTACACTTCCCAGCATCCCCTAGTATTGACCAGGCTCATTTGGGGCAGCTGGAAGCTGAAGTGTCAGCAGTCTTTAAAGTTAGTCTTGGCTAGGTTGAAAGTACTGGTGAACCGATCTGGCTTTGAATAGAGAGCGCCTCCTTCCGGCCGACAAACTCTTCATATTCCCTCCTTCCAACGTTAAGGCGCCTTCGTGCCGCCTTAAAGAGAGACAGGTTTAGAAATGCTCACGCGCGCGGGGTTGCAGAGCGTTTGTTCGAAGGGAAGAAAGAAAGAAAGAAAGAAGGAAATAAAGAAAAAAGCGAGAGATCTCTGCAGATAGGGAAGAGTTAACCCACTGAATGCAGGCGTCGGGAACTCCGGCCGAGTCCCCACAGCGTATGCGTTGTTGGTACCTGGGCGCCTGCCCCTGTCTCTGGGGTGGAGCCAACTCTAACCACAGGGCAGCCCTGTCTGCATTCCTTCAGAGTGACTGACAGCTGCGTGACTAGCTCGGCTCATCCCAGCTCGTTTTTGGATCGAGTTGAAAGAGCTGCCTCCTCCAGGCTAATTCAAACGACTGCCTTTTGAAATCCTCCGATTCGGGAGCGAGGGAGTCAAGGCAACAGGTCCAGAGGGTGGCCGGCTAGCTAGCTGGGTGGTGTTCAGATTGCTGGCTTGCACATTTCTGAGCGAGAGGTTGCCTGACAGAGGCTCCTGCGCCTTGGAAGTTCTCTAGATCCGAGTTCTCTAACTAGGATCAAGCCCATAAGTGCCTGTCCTGATAAAGGCCTGGGCTGTGAGTTTCCAGAAACCTTCTGTGGCTCCTAGTGAGAAAAGTAGGGTGGGGGAGGGACCGGGATGACATAAACTGAACTTGTCAGGGCCGAGCAAAAAATTGCACCAGTCAAATTGCTTTCTGCCTTGCTCCACAATATAGTGGTCAGTGATCACTAGAATTGGAAAGATACAGGTTGCAATCACCAGTGGGAGAGAGATATTTTGAAGATCGTAGACTGGAATCACACATTGGGTTAAGCTAGCTCTTCATTGCTTAGTGTACTGGGAAAAGTCCACCATTGAGGTGTTTTGTTTTATTTTTTTAATACACCTTGTTTAAGTAGACCAAAGTTTAATGTGGTAACTCAAGTCACTGAATTAGAAGATCCCTGAAGTCCAGTCCCATGTTTCTTTCAAGAAATCCAGACACGGAGCATCCCTCTCTGATCGTGTGTAGAGAAGGTGCCCATGGATATTTTCTTTTGGCATCTACCAGGCTCTCTGCCCCACCTGGTTTTTTACATTAAAGAATTATTTTAATTAAAAAAAATGAAAAGACAGAATGCTACAAAGCAAAAGTACCAGCCTCCAGACTTAACTTTATTTCCAAGAATACCTCCAGGGCTCAAGAGGATCCAATGAGCTTTCTTAGAAAATAAAAATGATGTACTGCTGCAGTCCAGGTGCTTTCTGTATCTGCCCTGGAAAAGGAGCAAGAGATCACATGTGGTAGGGAAGATGCTGCATTTTTTGTTGCCATCCTTCAAACCTGCTCTGACTTGCACTTTTTTAAAAAAAATATGGGTCCCAATTCTAAATGAAGTGGATTTGACATCCCTTTCCAGAATTCTCTGGTTTTTTGATGACCTATTTTTTGGATCAAGGTTTCCCAAATTGTAAAATGTACTCCATTGTGGAGATGCAGACATTCTGGGGAAAGTGTGAAGAACCTTTTAGTTCAGAGGTATCAAACTGGTGGCCTGCGGGCCAGATGCGTCATGCGCAGGCCACGCCCACCCCAGCTCTGCAAAGGGGAAAAACATCACGATACATCACGTGAGGGCAATGTAATGCGGTGAGTTTGACACCCGTGTTTTGGTTACATTGCTACAATAAATTATCTTTCCCAACGTTTCATTATACAATATTGTTTTCATTCTTCATTTGTATTAATTTTAGAGTTTGGAAAGAGATAATCCTCAATTTATGACCACAATTGGGACCAGAGTTTCAGTTGCTAAGGAAGGTGGTTGTTAAGTGAGTTTCATCCAATTTTGTGACATTTTTGGCATAGTTTTTAAGTAAGTCACTACAGTTGTTAAGTGAATCACATGGTTGTTAAGTGACATTGACTTCCCCCATTTTCTTTGCTTATCACAAGCCAGTTGGGAAGGTCACAAATGATGATCACATGACCCTGCAATGATGCAGCCATTGTAAATACATGTTAGTTGCCAAGCACTCGGATTTTAATCACATAAACATGATGATGCTACAACAGTTGTAAGTGCAAGAGCCAGGTATAAATGATTTTTTTCAGTACCACTGTAACTTCAAATGATCATTAAGAAAATGGTTGTAGGACAAGGACTGTCTATTTTATGGCAGGTGGGTATGTATATTAAGATGATATTAAAGGGAAGAGTGATGGCAAAGAGTTTGGGAACCTCCGTTTTAAACATTTAAATAAATGGTTTTCTAATTAGTTCTATATTGGTTTGGCATGAGGATGCTTTGTTTATTTAGAAGAGGCACTTCATGGAGATAATGTGATTCTTGTTGTGGAGGCAAAGAATTGGCACAGTTCTTCTTGATGGAACACTTGTGTAACCCTAAGATATTGTCCAGCAGTTGTAGTGATGAGACTTGGCACAGGTGTAGTGAAGCAATACAGCTATGTTGCTTCCCATTTAGAAATACTGGGGAGGGTGAGAGAGGTGTGTAACTTTCCAAAGCAGCCTTATCAAAGCCAAGCATCCTTCAAAACATTCCACAACCTACTCTATATTTATTGAATTGTCTTATCATTAATCACTTTCTTCAACTTTTGAGGTATCTCAAAATCTGATCCAAGGGGCTTTAAGCTGAAACTTATAGAGGAGGGAGAAGAGACCTATATAAGATAGGGAAGGAATCAATAAGAAGAAGATAAATGCAGGAAGCAATATTGTATTTATTTGTATTTTATTTTATTTGTATGCTGCCTTTATTATTTTTACAAATAGCTCAAGGCAGTGAACATATCTAGAACATCTCCCTTCTCCTATTTCCCCCACAACAACAACCTTTGAGATGAGTTAGGCTAAGAGAGAGTAATTGGCCCAAGATCACCCAACTGGATTTCATGGCTAGAAATCACAGTCTCTCACCTTCTAGCCTGACGCCTTAACTACTAGACACAGGTTTTGTGATTCTACTGCCTATGTAGAACTGCAAATAGCAGGGGAAACAAACAGACACAATTAGAGCCATTAAGAAATGTATAAGAAAATGATTTAAAAGACATTTTAATTAGTTAATAGGCAAATACTCAAGTCATTCCATTTATGAATTTGATAAAGTAACTTGTGGGTTGAATGTAAGGATTGAGGAATATAAGTTATTCAAAAATAATAAGCCAGACAAAATAGAGACAGAATAATATTATATGTAAAGAAAGTACATATATATACTGGGATTCAGAATTTAACCAATCAAGAGAATTAGTACATGAGTACAAGAAAGGCAAAAGATTTGGATAATGCCCTTCCAGACCACATTATAGAACTTTCAGGAAAGAGATACATAGTAATAATGGGACCCAGAAAACTTTTGAAAAATCAAGCTGGCCAAAATTAAATTGTTCCCAACACTTCTCTGGTCTTCCAGCTGTTTCAGTTCTCAAAAGATTGAAGAAGAGATAAGGGGATTAGCTTTCCTAGATCTAAATCTAATAGTAAGAAAAAGCTAGTTGAAGATGTTTCAGTACAGCACATCCTTTGGTGGAAGTGAGGACATCGCCTTTAGATCAAGATAAAAAGGAAGATAAAAGCACTAAAAATGAATTTTCATGGCTATCTCAGTAGTAAACCAAAAATGGATCCATTGCTAGAAGAAGATAGGTGATAATAACAGTAAAGGTGGAAGTTTCAGTTTCTACTTTGCTATAAATCTCTCCCAAAATTGGTATACCTTTCAAATGAACCTAAGCAGAACAATTGGCAGAAAGAGGAAAAGTAGGTATAGTTAGGGAGCATCTGACTGTCATGAATAAAGTCTCTAGGACCCAACCAATTACATATGAGAGTCTTCAAAGGTCTTATGGATTCCTCTGCTATGCCAGTTGCTATGATTTGTTTAACAATAGTGACCAAAAAAAGTTTGTAAAATCATGACTGACTTAACAACCTTCCTTAGTAACTAAAATGTTGCTGCCTATGGACTACTTGTATGGCATAGTTATAAATTACTTAGTTGAAAGAAAATTATTACAAACAACATTAAGAGATTGGGGATAGCAAGCATTATAGGAGGATCATGAGGACCTGGAACAATGAGCCAGAATCAGCAAGAGGAATTTCAAAAGAGATAATGGCAAGATCCTACATTAGGATAAGAAAAGAAAAGAGTGTAGGATTGGGAATGGAACATGTGAGAAAGGATCTGTGTATCTTAGTGGATCACAAGTTGAAGATGAACCAAGAGTGTAATGGAGCTGTAAAAATGCAAAGGCAATTCTAAAATGCATCAAGAGAAGTATAGGATTACACTTGAGAAGTAATCAACCCTTTTTATTCTATGTTAGTCAGACAACTTTATATAATTTTAAGCACCACATTTTAGGAAGGATATTGACAAACTTGAACATGCCCAGAGGACAACAATCAAGATGATAAGGGGCCTGAAAAGAAAGAAAAAATCATGGGGAACAGTTGCTGTATAGGCTGGAGAAAAAAAATACAGCAGGGAGATGTGACAGCTGTTTCCAAGGTATCTGATAAGCTGTCAGAAGACAAGAAAGAATTATTCAGAGTTGCTCTAAAACACGGGGGCAAGAAACAACAGTTTTAAATTGCAAGAGAATAGATTCTGTTGGGATATTAGCATCAGAATGAATCCAGAGATGGTAGACTCTATTCCGTTGGAGTTATTTAAACAGAAAAGGAAAGACCATCTGTTGTAGATCTATAGTAATGAATTCCTACACCATTCTATATAATCTTTAAAATCCCCTTTAACCTTTGCATTCTATGTTTCAATGAATATGTGAAGCATTAATCCAGGTTTAAAAGATCTAACAAAATTAACTCGTACTCTATTCTGTGGAATACATTTTCAGATAAGAGTTCTTGAAGCTTAAATAAATATATCCACCTGTTTTAGGCTTCCTATTGTACTTGTCAGACCCCTTACCATCTTTCTTTAAATGCATATGACTATATTTTGAAACTAACGCCACATAAGAACAAGAATTAATACTAGGGTTTATCCAGAGTTGGGAAACTCTATTGGGAGTTGGGAAAAGTGAGACATTCCCTTGATGACTAATCTTTATCTATCTGGATTCAGTTCAACTCCAGCCTCAACAAGAAAAATGACTAACTAGCTTTCTAATTAATAAATATAGAAATAAATTACATAAATTTATTTATATAAATTACTTTTATAAACAGCCCTAGTTGCCTTTCAAATGTGTGTCAAATGTCAAATAGTATGAAGGCTATTGCTTAACGCATTGTAAGCCGCCCTGAGTCTCCAGAGAAGGGCGGCATATAAATCAATTTTTTTAAAAAAAAAGAGGACCAAAGAGCAGTTTCAAAAACAGGGCATAAGATTGTGAGTTCTAGTCCCAGATTAGGCATGAAAGCTAGCTAGTTGACCTTGGGAAAATTACTCTCTCTCAGCCCAAATCATCTCACAGAGAAAAGAGGAAGATGGAGAAAATAGGAAGAGGAAGGTGTTGCCACCCTATAAAAATAGTACAGGTGAGATACAAATCAAATAAATCATTCATTCATTCATTCATTGGTATCTTTGATCTAAAGTTCTTAAATCCATCAATCTGTTTTCCAGATCTCTTGTTTGTTTTCTGCTGCAGTGACTCTAAGTCCAAGGTTTGGAGACTATGGCTCTCTGGGTGTTGTGGGATTCCATATTTCATCATTACCAGCCATAGAGTCAATGGTCAAGGCTAATGGAAGATGTATTCAAATAATTCCTTGAGACCTGTAGATTTTTTGCCCCCAGTCTACATATTAGAGAGGTAAATGATTTATTTATGGAATGTAAGAATCTGGATTTTATAAAATGAAGCACATGAATGAAAATTCATAGAAATCAGTATGGGAATATATTTTTGAACATATGGTTCATTTTCTTTCTTTTTTAGTAAATTTATTTATTTTTATTTCTCATAAAACATACTTAAATGTACAGTCTCTTATTCATTGTTAACCATACATATTGTTAGATAGGTGGATTGAAGAGACTGGAGACAGGCTTCAGACAACAGCTCTTTATTCAGCAACTATTTACAATCCAGCAGCCAGCCTCTCAGACAGACAGCCCTTTTATAGGGAGCTGTCAGGGAAATCAGCCAATCACATTCAAGCATTCTTCCCGCTTAAGCAGCAGACCAGAGGGAAAACTATCCTATCAATATCTAACACATATTATCTTTTAACTTTCATATTAGTTCATTCTTCATCTTAAAAAATTAGGGTATACTCGCGGTTGCTCTTCTACCATTCCCTCTCCCCTATTTTACAACAACCCTTCCTCTCTTTCTTCCCTTCCCTTCCTTCTTCTATTCCTTTCTAGTTTCTTCTTAACTAAATGAACTATGGTTCATTTTCTATGGTATTTCATATCCCAACCCTAAAAAAGGTAGAATAATATAAGTATGCAAAGAACTGTTTCATAAAGAGCAGTAAGCAAAAGAAAGGATAGCTTAGAAAAAGTAGACACATTTGACAGCTGGAAATATCTCATTTGTCTGGATATGAGACACAATTCCCGTGCTCATTATTGGGTGTTGTGAGTGAAACTGCATTCTTATGATGGGCCTAAAGTGTATACATGTGCAGGGTTTGTAAAAAATGAATGAGGAATGCCCATGCCATCTTAACTTCTGATGTGGATCCTTCATATAACAATTGAGGTATTTTTTGTTACCATTTTAGACTGCTTGTGGTATAAGCCTTGGGGTGATCTGCTAAGAATGTGTGACAAATGCTCAAGTCATAAAAGTAATTCATAAACAGCTGATGAGTTGGTAAACCTGTTTTTAGAGCTGGACCAGTTCAGATGGTGATCATGGACACAAATGGTTGCAGTTCCTTCATGCAATAAAATCAAACCTTTCCATAAAGAAAACTAGAGACCAAGGAACTAGATATACTGCTTTGCCTTGATATTTGCTTGTTCAGTTTTATAAAAGAATAACACCAGTAGTTCAAATCATTACAAGCACAGTTTCTTTTTCCCACTTGAGATTTATGAAAACAAAGTGGCTTCTTGAACATAATATCTATTTGGTCAGAATGGTGAGTGGATCCAGCACAGAATAGCTACTTATTTCAAAAAATATGGCTATTCTCTTCTGTTCTTCGCTGACATTGGATACCATAGTTTTCAGCCTTCTCCTACTCTTCTTGATTAATAGAAATCATAACTTTCATACTGCAGGGCATGTTGGCCAGGAATTAGAGGGATTATTCACAGTATAATGGTGCTATATTGCAGAAGACTGAATAATAAGTACTGAGCAGCAATGATTAAAAACCCCTTACATATTGACAGCTATAAACAGAAACTTATTACAACATAGGTTGTAATTCCAAGTATGATTATTCATCTCCATCTAGCACTAGAAATCCAGGGAACTATCCTTAGTAGGACATATATTGCACAGATAAGAAAGACAGGGTCCCCCCCCCCCCACCTACATAATGCTTGCCAGTTTAAATCTGTTTTTTAAAAGTGTTTTTATTTTCATTTCTCATAAACATACACAAATGTACAATTTCTTAGCCATCATTAATCATACTTATTATCTTTTGATTTTCATATTTGTTCAGTCTTCCTCCTAAAATTTTAAAATATACCCGGGTTGCTCTTCTACCATTCCATATCTTCCTTATTTCACCACAACCCTTCCTCTCCTTCTCCCCTCTTTCCCTTCCCTCCTTTCTTCTATTCTTTTCCACTTTCTTCTGTCCTCCTCTCCTCCCCCTTCTCTCCTTCCCCTTCCTTTCCCCCACTCCTCCCCTCTTCCTCCCTTTCTAACCTACTCTTCTACTCTTGTTTTTCCTCCCTTTCTTCCTCTCCTTTTCCCTTTCTTCTGTCCCTCTCTCTCCTTTCCTCTCTTCTTCCTATTTATCCCTCTACTCCTCTCTCCATTCCCTCTCTATTATTATTTTTCTTTTCAATTCAATATATTTTCAAGATGGTGTTCGAGTAACCCCAATTTTCTATTTACATATATTTTCCTTTCAGTTTCTTTTCTATTTTACTGGTTATGCATATATCATCATTAATGTACATTTATATAATAACATTTTTTTCATTTCCCTCCCCTTTCCCCTTTTTCATTTACTCAGATGTCATCTAGGTTTCTATTCCTTTTTTGTTTTTTCTCTCATTTACCTTTACCCTATCGATTTTGTTAATCTCTAATCTGTTAGTCATACTCCTTTTCTAACCAATCATAAAATCATTCCCATGTCTTGAAATACACCAATTCAGTTTAACAGTTTAAATCTGTTTTGACCCTCAATGAATTCAATGCAGTGTACTTTTGAGACAGATCTGAAGGCATCCTCAATCCACTATATCAATTTGAACTTTGCATATGCTGAAGTAAATATATGACGTGCTTTTAGATTCCTTTCATATCAAAAGTCATTAGAACTATTTTAAAAATTGTGCATCTCCTCTATCTTTTCTTCTTTAGAGAAGTAGGTCTTCTCTAATGGAAAAGATGAAATAGCTGATAGAAAATATATGGAAGAATTACAGGTTAAAAGACATTTCCCAGAGTAACATTTCAAGATATGAAGCAGTCTGATTGCACAACACAACCTACCTAGACTCCCCCGGGATGCTTCTATACAACAAACTAGATCATTACTCAAATCTAGTAATTCTGGGGTTGAAATCTGGCACGTTGAAGAGCTCCATGTTGGAGTAGGATGCTGTAAATGAGGATAACACACTAGCCACTCTCTCTCTCAATAATGTAAAGCTGGACAGTCTTCCAGCACTGAAGCTATCATAACAAGAGACACTCTCAGTGCAGGAATCTATGGCTCCAGTTTGTGAGAGCTGGCTGGAAACATTCATCAGCTACTGACAAGTTTGACATTCATCTCTTGACTTGCCCTTTGGCCTTCACGATGGTGATGATGAAGCCATACCAAGACAGCCCAGCCAATGATTGTCCAAGGATCTGTCACTATCCCTGCCAGAACAAACAACAGAGACAAATGGCCCCTATCAACAGTAAATGGCACTTAATCACATGCAGAAGGGAAACTGGTCAAGCAGACTATCCAGGCACCATATGTGAATTCTTAACTAATCGCCATAAATTGCTCCAATTTGTTAACAAGCTTTGCAATGGGCATATGAACCCCAAAAGCTACAAAATTCTTTCAACTTCAGCCGCATGGAAATAATTTTGCACTTGTGCCTGCCTGGACATTTTCCCAACTTGACTGAAAATGGCAGTTCTGGAGCTGGTGCTGTTTGTTGCCTTTAGCAGTCTATGCTTTGTGTAATGCTGGTGAAGGGTATTGGTAAAGGAGGAACTTAAAAGGGAAAGTTGAAGGAATCCATTGAAGTCATACTTTGTGTGAAACAGGACAAAGGTATTAAAGTTATAACTCATGTACTGTCCAAGTCAATCTTCCCAACTGAGTGCCTTTCAGATGGGTTAAAACAATTTCCAATTATCATATGGGCTGGTGCTTATGGGAATTTTATTCCAACTTATTTGATGGAAGTTGAGAAGTTTATCTCTGAGATGCATCCTCCAGTTTTCCCTAAAAAATTTCCAAAGGATTAAGCTGCAATTTCCATAATTCTCTTTACTGTCTGCTATTTTAAAATTTACAACTTTTTGTTGGGAGGTGCATTGTAGTATTTGTTTGTTTGTTTTTCCCTTTTTAAGGCTTGAGGACAAAATTATAAGTACCCTGCCCAGTTCTTTCCTCACAGGCATTCTCTGAGTTAGGTTCGAACAAAAGACAGCAACTAGCTGAGAAAAATTAGTAAGCTTCAAGACAGAATGAGAATAATAAAATCAGGTCTCACTCATTCTAACCAAATGCCACATTGTCCACCCTGACAATATCCAGAATATGCATATGATTAAACTATTGAGTGCAGCAGCTCCATGTTTGTACCTCTTCTAAGCCTGGAACACAGGACATGAAAAACAGGCTATCTGTTATGCTGAATTTGAAATTTTCTTGGAAGCTATTTGCTAACTGTAATAGTGCTGGCTTTTAGAATGTTGGCTCTATATTGAGTTAGGATTTCTGGCAAACATGTCATGAAGTGACTGTAGTGGAAGCGGCAACTTCTAACACGACTGAGATTGTTATTGTGTAGAAACCAATCATGAGTACAACAATTGGATGGATGATACTTCAGACAGACTTTCATTATACATCAAACTTGCCTAGCCTAGCCTAGCTGCTTTTTAGTGGCTGTTCCCACAACATGCAGACGCACAGTTCATACTTTAGAATATTGCGTGGTTCAAACATAGTTATTGTGAATATTTTATGGTTCAAGGTGCTGCCTGAATCAGAAAACAGGATTAATTAATAAGGCACAGTAATATACTATGCAAACACTCCTGACATGTTCCTTTGCTTTGCCTTTCTGTCAGTTTCTTTTTAAACTCTGGGATGTCTTTCCACTGGTACAATTATGATGGAGCCCAAACTAAACCAAATAAAACATAAATACTAGGCAAACATGAGGGTATCTGTGAAATGATTTCCCCTTCCTGGCTTCCATCACTTTGCACTACATGTGGAGCTCATGTAACTCCACACAAATATTCCACCCCGCCAAAATAAGAAAAAATAATGTTCAAAACTATGGTAGGAAGATGTCCACCCTTGACTACCCTTCTTCTTGGTGCCCGGTTTTCTTCTTGCAAGGAACTTTGTTTATTTGTTTGGGGAAGGAATCACATTATCCCTTGCCTTTCGGAATTGGCACTGCCCAGTTGTTACCACTTCAAAATTTGTTGCAAAATTTGTGAGAAATCAAGAAACAATCAGACCCAGCCATCCAGGCTTGTTCTCCCCACCTCCGTAGGATTTATCTTTATTCAGGTTATGGATTTTTTTTTTCTAGATATATGGGTAGTGCTCAACTTATGACCACAACTAAGCCCAAAATTTCTGTTGTTAAGTGAAACATCTGTTAAGTGAGTTTTGCCTCATCTTATGATCTTTCTTAACCACGGTTTTTTAAGTGAATCACTGCAATTGATAAGTTAGCAACTCGGTTGTTAAGTGAATCTGGCTTCCTATTGACTTTGCTTGGAAAAAGGTTGCAAAAGGTGATCATATGACCTTGGGACACAGCATTATAAGTTGCCAATCATCCAAATTTTGATCACATTATCATGGGGATGCTGAAAAGGTTGTAACTGTGAAAAATGGTCATAAGTCACTTTTTTCAGTGCTGTTGTAATTTTCAACATTCACTAAATGAACTGTTGTAAGTTGAGGACTACCTATACATATCAATGCATCCCCTTTTTTCATTGGTCTGGTTAGGTTTACTCTTGTTCAGGTTAATCCATTTCGTTCATTCTCTCACACAGTACTGTGTTCCATCCTGCCACAGAATACTGGCCACTGAATAGGTTTATTGGATCCTCAACTGATCTCCTTTCTGCAAATCTTGAAATTCTTTTCTCCCACATCTGGACATTTTTTTCTTCTTTTTATGGGTGAAAAAGCCATAGCCCTCGCAGAAATGAGACAGCTGTGAGATGATGGAAGCTACAGCCCAACACTTTGGAAAAGAAGGGGCTGTTGAAAGGTCATGTGTATCTGCTAATCCAGGTGATGTATATCTGCTAATCCATAAAATTTGTATCTTAATGTCTGGATGCCAGTTACCAAGAGAGTTTGATATAGACAATGTTCAGTTCAATGGATTCCTTTGCCTAGTGGGCAATTTGCTCTTAGTCTTTGATGCATGGAACAGATTGTGTGGGTTTTCATTGGAAGGATAAGTGCAGGATGCTTGGGGTGGAAGTGGGAGAACTGTCCACCCCTTCCCTTCATCTTCTTATTCAGAATTAAGCTCCTTAACTCAGAGAACTCCAGCCCACCTGTGACCGTTGCTGCCGTCACACCCAGTTTTGAAAGGGGCCTTTGTATTTGCCTCATTCTACCTGGGCTTCACCTTTGGTCTGTGATCACAGGGCTGTCTCTTTTAATTATCTCTCTTCGTCCCGCCTGGACTGTTCATCCAGGGGTCATCTGGGGTCGTTGCTTATTGGGAAGAAGAGACGTCACCAGGAGGGTTGTGTTTCAGGACTTTCCTTTGATGCCAGAAATTACATGTTGGTTCTTCCCCCAGCTCCCAGGGACAGATGCAAAAACTAAAAGGCATTCACTTCAGAATGGATTGTGCTTTCCTTGCACAATCAAGCAAAATGTGCAAGTCGATCATCCAGTGCACAAGTGCCAAATGCTGCTTTCTCTTATATGATGAGATCAGAACCTTGACAGGACTTTAGACAGTCCTAGAATACTTTTACATCTTTAAACTCATCTTCTTAGAAATCTGTTCCTACTAGCCAATTAGTTTGAGAGCAAAGCTTGTAAGGCTTCAAGCAAACATTGTTTAGAATAGAAGAATAGAATAGAATAGAATTCTTTATTGGCCAAGTGTGATTGGACACACAAGGAATTTGTCTTGGTGCATACGCTGTCAGTGTACATAAAAGAAAAGATACATTCATCAAGAATCATAAGGTACAACACTTAGGGTACAAATAAGCAATCAAATCATACTAGGAAACAGTCAGTATAAATCGTAAGTAGGAGGAGATGGGTGATAGGAACAATGAGAAGATTAATAGCAGTGAAGACTTAGTGAATAGTTTGACAGTGTTGAGGGAATTATTTGTTTAGCAGAATGTTTTGTGTTCGGGAAAAAACTGTTCTTGTGTCTAGTTGTTCTGGCGTGCAGTGCTTTTCAAACACTCCTAGCAGAAGTGAGGTAAAGCACCAACAAGTTCTCTTCTCCTGAGGAGTTTATCAAGATGCTCCAATAAACTTCATCCAGATAATCTATCAAATCTAAGAGTCTAAAAGCAGTCCTTGCGAGATTCCTTTGCTACTTGTAGACTCAAAATGAAGAACACAAATCTATTGGATTTTTCTTAACCCACTCTCTCTCTCCAGAAGACACTCTTCACCCAGATGTTTTGAGTTGGATATCAGCTATTTTAATTGCTAGATATTTTTCATTGTGCTTTAAATGTGTGTGTACTGTATGTATATGTATACATGCATGTATTTATAAGGTATACCTTATATGTGCATGTGTGTGTGTGTACACAGAGAATATAACAATAACAATAATAGTATGGAAAAACAAAGTAAAAAAAATCGCACACACATATTAGAATATACGTCAGTTTTAATTAATATAACGAAATAGCAACTGAAGAAAAATCATAATGGAGATTGAGGCTTCTAAAATGTGACAAGATAATATTTTATGACGCAAGCATGTCTCAGTGTATTGGAGTACCCTATTATGAATACCATGTATATTCTAAAGCAGGGCTTTTCAAACTTTGCAAATTTGAGATGTGTGGACCTACTCCCAGAATTCTCCAGCCAGTATGCCAACAGAATTCTGGCAGTTGAAGTCCAATATCTTAAAGATGCCAAGTTTTCAAAACAGTATTTTAATGTTTCCTAGAAAGTATGGGCTGATATAGATGCAGGGAGAACTTTGCTAAAGTTGTTAGCACTTTTCACAAAGTTTGATTCCCAAGTTTGCAAAGCAGAAGAGAAGCAATAAAACAGTTTTTAGTCTATCATATAGTTTCCTGCCACTGTTTCATCTTGTCTCCACTTTCATGCCTTGGAAAACCACTTCTTGCAATGGGAAAATTAATTGTGTAGGCATAGAAATTTTGTAAGACCAGAAAGTTCTTTCTATACTTGCAGTTTCAATGTAATGGAAAAATACATTCTGGCTTAAAGTGCACTACCATCTAGGAGATGGAATGGCAGGGAGGAAACTCTTCTGGGCAGCATATGGGTTGGGTAATGTTTACTAAGCTGCTATTTCCAAGGGCCGAGAATGGTGCAATGGTGTGGGGAGACACTTAGTCCCTGTGGTGAGCCACGCCAAAGAAGTAGCTTACCATGTGGTGATGACACCCCACATGGGAGCCATATGTTTCCTAAAACATGTGTACCAGGACAAAACCTCTAGCACCCCCATCCATATATGATATCCACCACCAGCCATGTGATAAATTTGAAGGAGCTGGTCCAGTGATGGATTGCTCCCAGTTCTGTCCGGTTCTATAGAACCGGTAGTAAAACCGGCAGGAGGCCCTGCCCACCTGCCATGACATCATTATGGGTGATTTGCGCATGTGCAGAAGTGTTCTCATTGTGAACCGGTAGTAAAGGGAAGTAGAACCCACTTGTGGTGGTCCAGTTTGGAATCAATGAAAAAGCTCCAGAAATCACTGGATTACACCAACAGAATGATGTCAAGAAAATA
The DNA here is from genome assembly GCA_012654045.1 of Ptyas mucosa. Classification (NCBI taxonomy): domain Eukaryota; kingdom Metazoa; phylum Chordata; class Lepidosauria; order Squamata; family Colubridae; genus Ptyas; species Ptyas mucosa. The sequence goes on along the minus strand of WNWU01013589.1, from coordinate 6,183,169 downwards.
CAGAGAATTCAACTTTAATAAGGACACAACTAAAAATAATTTGAGATTGGTTTGGGTATGGGCTGGAGGTAAGTTGAGGGCTATACGGTATTATAAGATACAACAGAAAAAAATGTTGCTTGGGCATGTTCATGCCACATTTGGATGCATGTAAGACAAGGATCTCAGCATCTTTAAAGGTAATCCAACCATGGTTGTATTCAAATAACAATAATGAGGACAGATGTTACATCATCTCAGCCATGGCTGGGTGATGCTGGAGGTTGCTATAAATGACCGATCATTTGGGTCCCACCTCTGAGGTGAAGATAAGTGCTTTTACAATTGGCAGTTGCCATCTTAACTTTTATTTCGCTTATGGAAGGCCCAGGACAAACTAGTTGATTTATGGAACCAATGAGCCTCTTCTTCTCTGAAGAAGAGGCTCATTCTGAAGGAGGAGGTTTATGTAAGAAAGCTGCTGAAGGCTTCCAACGTGCTTCATTTTGTGTCATAGTTGCTGTGGCACCATACAATTCCAAAGTAATAGAAAGGGTTTATTAGATAGAAGTCAGTTGCTCCCCCTTAGGTTAATAAAAACGTCCAAAGCCCATCAAATTTGAGGCTTGCTCTGAACAGAAGTATACAGCCTGATTTATTTTATACTTGGGAAAAGAATCATGTTTATTTTTTCAACAATTTCCTTTTTTCTCTCTCACATGCCCTTCCTCCCCATTTTCTTCTCAAGTCTTCACATACAGATCTTGGAAAATAAGTTGGTCTGGCATAATTCACTGAGGTGTATGACAGAAATAAAAGTTTTACTTTACCTCTGCAGTGTGTGGCTTGGCTTGCTTGCATGAGTCATATTATTTACTTGGCAAGCAATTTTGCTTTGGGGCACTGAGACTTGATCCACACACATGTCACTTAGTTGTGTGTGTGTGAGTGTGGTGTGGCAGCTTTGTCTTGTGGCAGGAATAGGGTGGGCTAAGAGAATGTAAGTTTCCTCCTAGTTTATGGGTCTATGAGACATCTACCCTTGAGGGATAAGATGGGAACTCTTCCATCTATTCTAGAGACTGCATTATAAGAAGTCTATCCAGTAGAGTAGGCTTGGTATTTGACTCATATTGCAACCAGGTAAGCATTTCCTGTATATCTCATTCATCTGGGAACTTCAAGAACTATTGCAGGTGATGTCCCTCTTAGTTCTTTACTAGGAACTCATTTGTATAAATACGTAGCAAACATCTTCCTAATCCTGGCCGGCCACGGAGAAAGATCTCTCAAATGACTGAAATAGAAGCTTAATAACAAGAAGACTCATGTAACCTTGATGTGGACCAAACACTTGCAAGTACTTCACAGGCAAACCTACTTGAGACTTTTGATGGGTTTTGGAAATGCTTTTTAGATAGTAGCAAATCTGGTTTCAAATCTGAGCATTCTTTGACTATAAAAACCCACTTGTAACATTTTAAACTGCATAGAGAGAATGGGCTATATCCTTTCAGTGAGAAGAGTGGTCATTCGTGAAATTCACAGTATGTTTTCCCACTTGTCATGTGTCAACTGTGTGAGGTAGTCCAGACAAGAAGCAGAATCTTGCCAGTCTGACCCCTTATGGACTTTTTGCTGAAGAAAGAAAAAAAAAGAAACCCTAAATGTGTGATTTATGAGTTTGGTGATTAGAAAGAATAGCTTAAAGAAGAAGGAAATTATGATGTAGCCTTAGAGAGAGGGGATAAAATATAAATGCATTTATAACTTCAGTCAAAAGGATTGAAAGATGCTTCCTTACAAATTTTTTTCTTTTCTTTCTTACTTGTTTGCTATTTTTGACGTTCTTTGTTTATTTTCTATATTTGTATTCCTTTTAACTTGATAAAAAAAGTTCTTTAATCAAACTATATATACAGGTAGCCCTCGATTTTTCATTACAATTGAACCCCAAATATTTGTTGTTAAGTGAGACATTTGTTAAGTGAGTTTTGCCGCATTTTACAATCTTTCTTGCCACAGTTGTTAAGTGAATCACTGCAGTTGATAAATTAGTAACCTGGTTGTTAGTAACCTGGCTTCCCCATTGACTTTGCTTGTCGCAAAAGGGGATCACATGATCTTGGGACACAGCAACAGTCATAAGTAAGAGTCAGTTGCCAAGCATCTGAATTTTGATCACACGCTCATGGGATGCTGCAAAGGTTGTAACTGTGAAAAACTGTCATAAGTCACTTTTTTCATTGCCATTGTAACTTTGAACAGTCACTAAACAAACTGTTGTAAGTCAAGGACTACCTGTATTTTTGCAAGGCTGAAAGTACAACTTTCCTCTCTCATCTTTAAAGTCCAAGAAATTAGAGAGGTTCCCTTTTCTTGCCACATGCCAATTCCTTCTGTGGGCTCAGTTGTGTCTTATCTGACCATTGCCTAGTCTACGACTCTTCTTCTGTCTCCCAAAATTATTCTCATATAACATTACATCATGAATGCCTTTTTCCCTCAGAAATAATGTTTCTCCTTGACTGCTTTTATTTATTTATTTATTTTATTTATTAGTCGCATTTCTATGCTGCCCAACTCCTTAGGGACTCTTTTATGGTGGATCTTTTGGGCAATTGTGGTAATTGGGATATGTGAAGGGTATTAATCCAAGGAGCACTAAGACATTCGATTTTTCTAATTTATTTCTGCCAATCTGGCCACACCAAGGATAGTCTGCAAATTCAAGGTTAGACCAGATTTGGAACATGATAATCCCTCTTCCTCTTCTGATAATTATATCTGAAAAATTGCTGGAATATTCTATCACCAGAATAATATATTTTGGCTCTCCCTAATGGCATTGATGCACAACTGAATACAGTGTGTTTCAAACTGTTTTACACCATAAGTATCACTTGTGAGAAGCTAGCAAGAAAAGATGTATACTATTTAATACAATCAGAGACAAATCATGACAAGCTGTTTTCTATGGAGATTGTGAAAATGATTAAGGAGGTTGGACTGAGAAACTGTCTAGAAAGCATGCATCTTGGCCTGGAGAATGAATAGCTCATCTCAAAATGCTGGTGGTTTGAAAAGGCATTGGGGGGAATCTGTTTGTTTGGATTTGGGTTTTATAATGGCCATTAATATTTAGAAACAAATAAATGATGATTCAACTGTGGACATCTTTGGAGGCAGAAACTGGACTCAAATAATGAATAAACACAGTAAGCACTGAAGCCATTAGTGGCCAAAATCTCACAACCTCTGCAGCACCTCCCATAGTTAATAAGGTGTGTGTCTCCAGCTCATGTTCTAAACTCAGCATGTTATTTGCCAACTGAACAGCAATTGTGTTTTGGAAAAATATATCCAATACGGTGCCTCTGTGAGAACCCTTAGTATTGATGTGACTCTCTAAAGAATCTGATAAATTGTCCCAGTGCTGAGAGGCCTGAATAGAAGTTTCCCAAAAGAGTCTGTCCTGGGAAATAAAAAAAAGCAAAACTAACTTTACAATTCTATCAAGGATGGATTTAGCCCTTATATATTATTTCATTCACCAGCCAGACCCAGGATATCAGGGATATAGCATTGTCCTTAATAAGAACAGAACCAGTGATTTCCTCCCCTCCCCCTCAAAAAAAATTCTGGCTTCTATTTATTTTCCACATTCTATAAAGCATAAGAGGAGGAAGAAGAGGAGGAAGACCTACCTACCTATGAACATTTAGGAAACCCAAATAATCTCCCTGTAGCCAATCTATTTGCAATAAACAATTGCTGAAAACTTATTAAAAGACCTTATAAATATTAGTTCAGCTGGGATGACTATATTGATTTTATTCAAAATTCTGTGACTGTGATTGTTGATTTTCTTTCTTCTTGTATTTCTCTTTTTCCAATAAATCTATTACCCCTTTAAATTTGATTTATTCATCCTATGGTTATTTATTAAAGCCCTTCCCACATGTAACATTGTACCCTTATATAGCTTTGCTTGTATTTCAGGATTGACATAATGATTATGTTCTGTAATTCTGGGCTTCTGTAGAAGACCAAAAGAGTATCTTGTCTATTGCCTTAGAACAAGGCTGAAGGAAGAAAAGTTTCAATCCAAGCTTGTGGTGGCCAATTATAATTATCTTTTACTGGGATTCTGGGAACTCCTTGAATAAGGACACTGCTGTAGATCCGTTTGAAGTATTGCTCCTCATAGTTGGTTATAACCTCTGTCAACTTCAAGAACTTCCAGTGCAGACAAGAGGATTAGACCAGGAGGATGGAGGAGGATGGAAGTGAAAACATTCATGTTCAGTGGTTGGGAAGGAGGAATCAGAGAATATGATTGTATTCACAATCTGCTTGATGGCTTCATGTGAGAGAAAAGTTATTTCTCAAGTGCTGTGCCTATTAATGGCTTTTGGAATGGACAAGTGGGTGAGCCAATCAAAAGGCAGCTGATGGGTTTGAATCTCCAGGGCTTTTATATTCCCTCCCCTAACTGTCACAGTTGACAGTATAAAAGGAGATTCTTGACATAAAACCGTTGGGAGTCCAGAAAGCAGTTCAGAAGGCAGTTGGCAGTTCGGAGAGTTCTGTTCAGCTCTTCTGTTAGAAAACTGTGGGCAGTTTGGTCAGAAGGGCAGTTCTGATGCTGTTCTGATGGTTTACAAGACTATTTCTTCTGAGGAAGAATAGCCAGATCTAACATCACTTAGAGAGATTACACACACACACACATATATATAGCTGACAGGATATTTAAGCAAAGTAATGAAATACTATTTAGTATTTGAATAGATATTTTTATTTTTATATTAATAAAAACATTTATTGTGAACTGCTTCAGAGGCTCATTTGTTAAAGTAGATTTTAATAGAGATAAAGGTTTTACGGTACATTGATTTATTTACACCTCAACAATTCATGGATAGATCTGTCTGATTTAGGGCCCAGTAATAAGGGAAGCTGAGTATCAAAAAAGTCAAGATGGCCAGCACAAATAAAAAGGAGTAAGGCTTCAATTACACAGTTATAGTCCTGTTGTTGATGTTTTTTTAATCCTTTCTGGAGGATTCCAGAAAGGATTAAGAAAATCTGATTCTTGTCAGAGCACTCCAACAATGCCACTATTGTCACTTTCCAGAACTTCAGCAAATCTAAAACTGGTCTTGCAACAGGAGGCTACCCTTGAGGAATATCCAAAAACTTAATGCAAACTGGCAGTGCAAGTAGAATTACTAGAATTACTAATTTTTCCATTAGAAGATTGTTCTCTCTTTTGATGAAAATTCATACTCACAATTTAGTCTCTTTAAACTGAATAATTCAGGCAGGGAAATCTCCTGTTGGGACAGAGACTGTACCATTCCACAGCTCCAGGCAATTCCTAGTACTTCATACTGCTGACATTAGACAAATGCTTCCCAGTCAATCATATATATTTTAAGATTATAGCTTAATTGATGTATCACTTATCATATACATAGCATCTTTTAGTTCTATTGAGCATAAGGGCTCAGAGAGCTTTCCTTGTATCTTTGCAAACAATATATTTTACATATGCATATTGTTAATTAGCTCCTGCTGAGGGAGAAAAAGAAGGTATTTAATTACTTTAAAGCCCTCAAATCTTTATTTTGGGTACCCCTCTGAAGAGGATTAGGAGTATCTTTCCCCAAAGATTTTCAGGATCTAAATTAGGATCTGGAAGAGGAATGCACAGAACAAAAGGAATGGGGAATGGGGAAAACAATGCCATGATCAATAGTTAAAGCAGTATTTCTCAATTTGAGAACCTTTAAGATGTGTGGATTTGAACATCCAGAATTCCCTTGCCAGAGATATTATCTGATTTAAGATTCGAATAACTTCTATATTGTTAAGTAAGGTGCAAGGATCTTTCCACAGAAAAGTATTCAGGCATGACATTTGAAGCTCCATTGGAAGTATTGGAGTAAGGTAAATCTATTATTTTTAATAAATTTTTATTGTTATAACTAAGGATGATTTCAGCCTGTCTCACTCATGGGATGATGTGTCTGTACCTTTGTTTTCTTTCAAAATGTATGGATTGGATGTCTCACAAACCTGGGAGAATTTATGGAGACTTGAAAGTGTATTTTTGTACTACCATTCTTGATTGTCTAAACCAAATTGTCTAATCTGGTTGTCTAAATTGCTCCTTCTGGTGAGATGCAGTGCTTGTAGGATGCCTTTATTAATAACATACATGTATAATGAATACCATACTGGCTGGAAAAGGCAAGATTTTTTGTTCTTTAATGCTGAATATTATTCCAAAATTGGTAAAATATTATGGACTAGATTTGAAAATATGAGAATGAACAATATATTATTTCCCATAGCAAAGAGAAGCAGAGATGGTTAAAACTGATTCTTTAATCCAAATCAGAGATTGCTGTATATCTTATTTTGTCTCTATTTTGAAATTGCTTCCGGATTTTGTGTTTGCAATGAGAAAAAAATAAAACTTTGATTCTGCTTTTGTAAACTAAACAGAATTATTGTTATAGAAATGGCGTATACATACTGTTGTGTAAAAGCAAATGTTGTTACCTTCTACTGTACTAAAGAGAGTTGGAAGTTGGTGCCTTTTTCTTTTTTTTCTCCCATTACACTATAACCCCTCTTTCTCCTTCACTCTCTTCTTACTTCTTCATGCTTTTTTTCTTTGTATTTTATATTTTGATAAACTAATAAAAAAGTTAAATCTTTTTTTTTTAAAGACAAGATTTCTCTTCCTCTAAGGCCAGGGACAAGGTTTCAAATAAATATTTTAAAAAATGAATTGAAGGACCAAAGGAGACCAAAATTGGCTCATACATGGTAACGCAAATGGGAGGAGACTGTTTCATTCACACCTAGATTGCAATCTTTGATGAGTCATATTTGAAAAGCAACTCCTGCATTGTGCCATTTATGAAATGCCATGTTGGGTCAAGTTAAATATCAAGCTTTTATGCTCAACCTTTGAGAATCATCCACACATCAGATTTCTAACTGTCTTGCCTGCTATTTGAGCACTGCTCTTAGTGCAGAACTAAAAAAAAAAGGAGAGGAGGCATCTATACTGTGAAGTATCATACATTTAAATCTTTTTAATATCCACAGTAAGGAGAACTGGACAACATGCATTCTGGGGAATCTTCAAACATCCTTTCTGATATTTTTAAGAGGAAAGTAATGATATAACTTTGAATCTCCTGTGGGACCTTGGATCTTCATTGAATTATTCAGCCCTACTTGAACCTTCCTAGAACTGCTTTTCTTCTTTAGTTCCCATCCATCCTTAAAACCTATTGTTTCTGAGAAGATTTTGGACTATTCCTTTAATCCTATATGTTCTAACCTATTGCACTACTGATATCCTGCATTATAGCTCCCAGTATCCTCCTCCTTATTTCTTCATGGATTTCTACTGTTGCTTTTTTCCTGTTATTTGCAATAGCTTTTTGTTTCAGTAGCATGGACAGCCCTTCATCCTCTTTCTTCTGACTTCCATTCTGTACTATGTCCTGGAAAAAAGCAAAGCAAAGTAGCCCTTGTCACAATTTCTGCCAGAAATGTCTAAACAGACCTTTGAGCTGATCTTGTCAAAGTTCTTCCAGTTTTTTGAATTTCTGGAGAAATTGTCCTGCCACCTTCTAGATCAGTGTTTCTAAATCTTGGCCATGTTAAGATGTGTAGACTTCAACTCTCAGAATTCCCCAGTCACCAGATTCACCCTATTTTATATTCAGAGCAACAAAGAGCTTTTTATATTGTACACAGCATTGCAAAGCTTTTTCTTCATATGGGATGGAAAAGAAAAGATGGTAGAAAGTTCTCAGAGTTATTCTTCAGCCTTTCTTTTTTGAAAAAAATATTTTATCTGAAAATCTCAATAACAGAAAGTGCAAACGAAACATAGGGAAAAAATAAAAATAAGAAAGAAAGAAGAGGAATATTTCAAGAAGCAATTTCCAATCTTCGTCACAAGTTCTGACAAATTAAGCAATATTTCAATTCTGCAAGGTTACATGCAAGCACACCTTCTTTTCGTAACCCATCACTTATTCATGCATAAATTCATAAACATTTCAGTCCTGGTGTCAGCAAAATGGCCATTAATGTTTCCCAGAGCTTTATAGAAACATATTTTCTATTAACCTTGGTCAAACAAACCAATATTTACTCCTTCATTTTGTTCTGTCTTAATTTTCAATTCATTCAGATGTTGTCATCTCTCTTCGTTGTTTTTTTTTTTTCTATCTCAGAGGCATTTTTTAGCTCTTTAAGTGTGATAAAATGGAATTTTGAGAAACAAAAGAGGACAAATAATTCCAGGAGATGGGAATGATTGGTCGGATTCTGCTAAAAGGAAAAACTTTCAACAACAAAAACTTGGGATTTTTTAAATCTCTCTTTGGTCTAGAACACAACATTGGGCAAACCAGGCAGAAGATTCCAGTCTGGAAGGTTCTTGTTATCCAAGATAAGAACGGACAACTTTTTTATTACTTGAGAACTACAAGTAATTTGTTAGAATCACTTATCATTAATGTAGAAGACTTCACTCCTGCTTTTCTTTCTTTCTCTCTCTCTCTCTCTCTCTCTCTCTCTCTCTCTCTCTCTCTCTCCCCCTCTCTCTGTCTCTCTGTCTCTCTTTTTCTCTCCTTCTCTCTTTGTCTCTCTCTCTCCCTCCCTCCCATCTTTCCTATGCTAGCAGATTACTAAGGAGACAAATATCTCCTGCCAAGGTCTTTGTTCACTTACCCAGGGCATTTGAAATTAAGCCAAAATTAACATGAAATTATGCTGAGAGCTGTAAGAGGCCTTGCTTTATCTTTATTTTGAAGGAAGGCAATAATGTTGCAAAGAAGCCTCAACAAATACTGGAACACTGTTATTAATAATAAAATGGGTTTATACAGCATATGACATCCTACCTCTGGGTCAGTGGTGAAATCCAATTTTTTTTACTACTGGTTCTGTGGGCATGGCTTGGCGGGCATGGTGTGGCTTGGTGGGTGTGGCAGGGGAAGGATACTGCAAAATCTCCATTCCCTCACCACTCCTGGGGCCAGTCAGAGGTGATATTTACCAGTTCTCCGAACTACTCAAAATTTCTGCTACCGGTTTTCCAGAATCTGTCAGAACCTGCTTGATTTCACCCCTGCTCTGGGTTAAGAAAAACCCTGTCGCTGTGTTCAGCTAGCGTTCAGCTAGGACTTAGATCATACAAGATGCTGAACTAGAGATAGAAATAGAGAACAAGTTACCTGTAACTGAAGCCTCACCCCTTTCATACAGGTAGTTCTCCATTTACAACCATAATTGAATCCAAGATTTCTGTTGCTAAGCAAGAGAGTTGTTAAGTGAGTTTTGCTTCATTTTACAATTTTTCTTGCCACATTTAAGTGAATCACTGCAGTTATTAAGTTAGTAACAGTTATTAAATAAATCTAGCTTTGCAAGTCAGAAAATCACAAAAGGCAATCACATGACCCCCTGAGACATTGCAACCATCATAAATATGAGTCAATTGCCAAGAACCGAATTTTGATCATGTTATCATGGGGATGCTGCAATGATCGTAAGTGTGAAAAATGTTCATAAGTCATTTCCCCAGCACTGCTCTAACTTTGAATGGTCACTAAATGAATGCTTATAAGTTGAGGACATGTGTATATGTGTAGGAAATCCAACACATGTAAAAAATGGGTGGAACTTTGTGCACAGTCGCAACCTCCATTTTCATTTCATTCACCTATCTCCTTCCACAAGTGCCTCCAAGCACTCTTGAGTGTAGCATGCCATATGAGTTCATGTCCTAGAACAGGAGTAAATCTGAATGGCAGTAGATGCATGTCACTGTCAGACTAGCCATTGCTTAAACCTCTTAAGTAAAAATGATCCTTGGCTTCATTTCGTTGGGAAAGGAATATTTTTATTACAAGTCAAGTGTACCACGATCAAGCATAGACAGAACTAAGAACTGTATACCAAAATCCCTAAATTCAACTTTTCCCTTCCTTAGTGGCCTCCCATTTGCTGATCAATCAGATTCAAGCAAGATATTTTCAGAATGGTCACTTCAAGCATAGGTTGATATGCAGCTGCCTTGTTCTCCCCGCCAATTGATCTTGAAGAAGCATCTGGGACAGATACAGCAGTTATTTTTGTTCCCCCCCCCCAAACATCCACCCTCCCATTCACCTTCCCCAGAGTTCATGGCAGATTGTCACCATATGATAGCGAAGTACAAGCAGGTGACAACCGCAGGAAAATAGCCGCAAGTGGGGGTTCATTATTAAATTATTTAATTTAATGAAAATTATGGATTACCTCGGTCACAGCTGCAATTTTAGATAGCTTACAAAATATTTTTTAAAAATAATATTAAAATTAACAAGTTATAACAGAAAATGAGCAAGCACCCACATCACAGAAGACCAAAAAAAACAAAAAAAACCCAAAACCCAGTTGCAGGATTACCAAAAATACTATCCTGGAATAGGATTACTTACACACACACACACACACACACACACACACACACCAGAGATACAATGCAATCATAGACATGAGTGGTCAAAAGAAAATTCCATTGAGTCCAATAGGTCTTACTCCAAATAAATTATTATAGGACAATGAAATCTGAAAAAAAGAAAAACCTTTGCCATTTCATTAAATGCCGAGATGCTAATCTGAACAGCAGTGCCACCTATTGACTTGTATGAGAGACAAAACTGCCTTTTACAGTCACCCAGAATAAAAAATAGAATAGCAAAATATAAATGTTTTTTTTAATTATATACTGATGTCTTTTTAACCCAAATTAGATTATCCAGCAGGACGAGGGTCTCCTTTAAGCACCACATTTCCAAAGGCACCAGTTATTATTTAATAATTGCAGTAACCAAGTGTAAAATTGTGTTGCTCACTTAATGCTTCCACTCAGACCTTGTTAAGTTACTTCAAAAAAAATTACTGGAACTCCTTCTTCTTGCAGCATGAATCCTTGCTCTTAACCACACTTATTCACTTTTCCATCCAAAGCCAGACATTCTTTTACTACTTTCTGGCATTGACCACAACCCACTTTAATAAAACTCAGAGCTGATGTACTATTTCCTTCACTAAAAGTGGGAAATGCAATATAAGATTCCCTACTGTGTATATGATTGTCAGACAGGGAGTAACAATAAACATATATTTGATTGTCCAGTAAAGGCTGCTAACCTTGATCCACACACACACACACACCCCGCCAAACAGGTTTTTTTTTTTTATCTCCCTGCAATTGCCATGAGGAGGAGAAAATATGAAGATCTGACATTTCTAAAAATTAGAAATGAAAGAAATGACTCTCTGATACAAGTCTGCGAGGAACAATATGTAATTATCAATAAACTGTAAATTAGCATCTAGGGTATTACTTGCAAATGCATGAAAACCTATAGTCAGAAATCAAATTGTTTATAGTCTCATTTTAAAAGGCTTAGTGTATTTTGTGTAAACACATACCCAGGAGCTGATATAAGTTCTGATCATGATAGAGTAGTGGGAATCATGCCAAAAGAGCCACTGCAATCCTGGGCTGGGTCAACAGAAGCTCAATGTCAAGATCATAAGAAGTGATAGCTCCACTTCATGCTCTACTGGTGACATTACACCTGGAATACTATTTCCAGTTTTGGTTATCACAATAGAAGAATGCTGAGGAACTGGAAACTGTGCAGAGAACAGCACAAAGATGCTGAGGAGTTTAGAAAAATGTTTAAATATCTGGATATGTTTACATTAAAGAAGAAAAGGCTAAGAGGAGACACAATAGGAATTTTCCAATTCTTGAAGGGTTGTCATTGAGAAGAAAATGTGGACTTATTCTCTGGGGGTATTACAAAACCAATGGGTAGAAGCTTTATTAGAGGCAGACAGAGATCCAAATTTGAAATAAGTAACACTTTCCTGCTTATGAGGCTATTAAAAAGTAGCAAATAATATTCATGGCTTACTCCATTTGAATAAACCTTATGGGCTATGCATAAATCAAAAGATAACAAAAATAATAGTTATCAGTTAACATAAAATCCCTGAACCAAATATTATACTAGCAGGAAATCAAGCACCGAGGATGCCATAAATATCTAGGCTTTATTCTGATTGATAGATTAATTCATAGTATGGAAAAAAGGAGCAGGATTGAACAAGAAAGATGTTCTTTTCAAAAAGTAAGACAACATATTTACTGTCAGGCCTTAAGGTTAAAACTTAGTTGGCAGACTGTAGGGTGTTATATCTTGTTAGTCATTTTATATGGAGCAGAAGTATAACAGTCACCAAAACACAGACAGGAGATAAAGAGAATATGTAAAAACTTAATGTTATGAGTTAAATGGGTATGAAATGAGATGCTCTTCAAAGAATGGTGAAATTGTGAATACCATCAAGAAGAGAAAACATATTTCTGCAATGAGAAATATTGATTATTTCAATTGTTAAATTCAATTGTTAAATTCAAAGGAAGTTCTGGAAGAAGTAGGTATCTAATTTTGCAAAAATACAATGTTCATGTTTTGGACAAGAACATAAAAAAAAAAGCAAGTGACACTGAAATTTGCCAACCTCCAAAACAAGACACCAGGAGGAGGAGGACGAGGACGAGGACGAGGACGAGGACGAGGAGAAGAAATATGGAAAGTTAAGCTATCCTCGATGCCTTACTATTGATCAGGGGGATTATGGATAATGGGACATGCTATCCAATACATCTGGACTCCACCCAAGTACATCTAATTCCAGTGCAAGTATTGACTATGGAATCTAGTGTTGTAGCCAACTTTTGTTCTTCAGATTGAGAATAAGCAAGCACATTTCCCTAACATATTGTTGACAAGAGTACCCAACTTTTTTCTTTCAAGAAGCTTGCATGATTTTACTAGAGTAAAACAGGATAAAACACACATGAGGCTCAAAAATCATTGATGAGAACTAGATTCAGATCTGTTAAAAAAAATCTGTCAGACAAATCATATCACGCATATTGGGCATTTTTTTTTCATAGTTCAAGTCTGGGATTTATGTTGATTCCAAATTTCTTTGCAAAGATGGGCTATTTCTCTCATAAAGGAAAACAATTTCTTTTGTAGTATGAGAAAAAGAGAATTTCAGATTGTGTGATTTCCTCCAAACACCAAGTTTCCTCTTTGGTTTGCATGTTTCATAACTCTACTTTTTAAATTCCACCCCTCAGGGTTCTATGAAATTGTGGAAGGTGATAGAATGTTGGGCAAACTGAATGCATCAAATATTACTGTAAAATAATCCTCTAATAATCACACAGAATGCTTATGGAGCACTTAGCCATTTCTAAGCTATGTGTGACATTAACAATATAATTAAGCATCACAATAAAGCAGTGCTGTGTGCCCAAACGCTGAGAAAAGAAATCAATTCACATTTTGTGACAAGAAATCCAAAATTCTGTGCCAAGAAGTTTTCCCATTCTGCACTCAAATGTAAAGGCTATGTGAAGATATATGCCTTTTGTCTCTATTCTGCCACCAATATTTGATTTTCTGTAGATTCCCCCCCCCCCCCAATCAACTGGCGCTATAGAGAACAAAAATAAATGTGGTTACATACATGCAGGATGTTACTTAGGAAAATCCATGTCACTAGATGCAATGAAGCATATAGAGGCAGCGTAATGGATACATAGGATTCAGCCTACTTGAAGATTATTGCAAACTTAGAATCTGAAATCAGATTTGATTTTGCATAAAATTTCATATGGACATATTAATTAAATTATGCATGTACAAATGTATGAAACAAAATAGACATATAACTAACTCTTCATATAATCATTTAGTAGTTTGTTCTAATGTAACACTTCCTCACGTAGGAAATTGAAACATATACAGATTTGGGGTATATTTATTTATTTATTCATTCTTGCATTTATACCCTGCCTTTTTCCTTCAGTGCTAAAGGTGAAATATTTGGGGAAGGTTTCCATGCATACCACCAAAAACATTAAAAACAAACAAAAGCATCAACATAATCCAAAACCTAGGTTCGAAATAACATAAAACCAAACTGAACACATTTGATGAGTTCAACTGAACATTGGGCAATTTTAGCTTGCAAAAAAACTAAAGAATAATTTGTATCTTGATGCCTTCTCAAAAGATGTCAGAGCTGTTGCCAATGTAAACTCTGGTAGGAGAGTATTTAACCAAGTAGAGGCCACTAAAGAAAAACTGAGTCCTAGGGCCCCAATCTTATGATTGAGTCTCTTCAATATTCTCAACTGGGTTGGTTCTGGAGGCAGTCCTGCAAGAGCCAAACTATTTACAGCATTAATAGTAAAAAAAAAAATAGGTCTCTGAATTGTACTCAGAAGCATATTGGAAGCCAGTGTAATATTGACAATATAGGATGACATTTCCATAATACCTATCAGCATTCTCCACTAATTGCAACTTCCAATGAACCTTGAGTAGCCCTGTTTGTAGTATCTAGACTATGGGGGTTGAAGAATTGAATTGCTGTAGCTAAGGCCTCTTTTCCAGCCTTCATGGCTGAATCAAGATGAAGTGTTCCCTCCAGCCACAATAGTTGTGAGTCCAGAAAGACGCTTATCTGCTCTTTCAAAAGGCATGCCATCTGCCCAAATTAAGAATTTGAAGATAGCCAGATGGTCTCTGTACAAACACAAACTCTATCTTGCTTTAATTAAATCTCAGTGTTTCACCCAACCAGACATTCACATATAAAAGTGAATGGTCCAAACTCACCCAGTGAAGTCCACCAATTATCTAGTCCAAGCCAGATAATTTAATCACTACATACTGCCTTATATCCTGCCCACTCTTGAATGGATGAACTTGAATAAATGCAGATTCAGAAAACTGAACAGTTTAAAAAACCATGAAAAAATAGAGATGACAAATTTAGGGATAAAAATCAAAGCTGACATACTTATTCTCTTCACAGTAGAGGCACATAAAAGGAATGTTTACATAACCTTTTTTTTACAGTGGTGATTTAGAGGCCACTTAGACTAAAAGACATAATCCAAGCACATGTTTGGTAAGGCTGATGCAGATTCAAAAGTGTTGGATCCAGGGGTGAAATTCACTTACTTTCCCTACCAGTTTGCAAATGTGTGCGCGCTATGCACGCATGCACTTTGCTCACACACGCCATCATCTGTGCATGCACAAAGTCTTCTGCGCATTCACAGAGACTTAAGTGGCTTAGGAGCCTGAGTGGCGTAGCAGGCTAATGCCTCCTATTAAGGCAGCATTTAACATCCAGCTGCCTGCAATTACTGCGAGTTCTAATCTCACCAGGCTCAAGGTTGACTCAGCCTTCCATCCTTTCTAAGGTGGGTAAAATGAGGACCCGATTTGTGGGGGCAATAAGCTGACTTTGTCTAAATATACAAAAAGTATGAAGGCTATTGCTTAACATATTGTAAGCCGCCCTGAGTCTCCGAAGAAGGGCGGCATATAAATATAAAATAAATAAATAAATAAATATTTCACAAAAAAGCGATGACATGACATCCGCGCGGGTGGGTGGAGTCTCCCGCTGCTGCGGCTACCAGTTTGCCCGAGCCAAATGGAACCAGCTGAATTTCACCCCTGGTTGAATCTCATTTTTGTTTTCTAAAAAGTTTTGGATCAATACTATTCTGTAGGTCATCTCTCCCAAAGCAAAGAACATCTGAGAGAGGAAAGAGTCATTTTCTGGGAGAAGACTTTGATACTTGCTCATAGCCATTCAGTGATGAAAATAACCTACAGCAAGGGAGGTTTCATTCCATATCTTATCTCTCCCAATGAGTTTCAACCCTGGCATTTCTATGTAGTACTGGAAAATCTTCTGTCTGAAACCATGGAGAGCAGTTTCCAGTCACTGTTATGAGCACAATAATTATGAACTGGATGGACCAATGTGCTGATTCAGTGTCTTGACTGGATTCATATAAAGTCATAAGCCATAAACTGCAGTTTAGATGTCAAAATGACTTTGTTCACACAATACACTAAGCCAAACAAACTACAGTCTGGTTTACTGCAATATATTATAAGGTAACATTTTAAGTTCCTTTGCTAAAATATGAGACAGAAGTTTCTCAGTTGCATTGCTCAGGCTTTGGAAGAGAGCTATTGCTCAATGGAAAAAACAAATATTGGAGGAAAACAACCAGGTTCAGTCTTCGATACATGCACCTGGAAAGTGTACATTCAGAATATGAAAGGATGTCCAACCAGAAGCCTTTGTGTCTTTCAGGCTCTAAATACCCCTTCCCCCTCTTTGTCTTTCATTTCAGCTGTTTTGTCACCTTCTCCAGCAAATTTTAATTTGCTGATATCCCTATTTTCAGTATGTATGTCATGCATGAAATTAAGGCAATGGCAGAAAAATGCCTAAAATAGTTTCCCTTCACTGGTTGCTTTCCAGATATATGAATTTCAATATCTATAATTCCACAGCCAGCATAGTTGTTTCTGAGAATTCTGGGAGTTGATCCATATTTCTGTAGGATCCCTGTTTGGGGAAGGCTGATTTAGAACAACAGGCAAGCTCTTTGTATCTGGAAATGGCAACACTGTTTTTGGGTTGACAAAGACATGAAGACACATGCTGAGTTTTACCCAATGCTAGTTCAAAAATAATTGCTAGTCAAATCCAACTTTCCTTCATCTGATATCATTGGCTGTACTGACTAACAATTCCAGTCCTAAGATATCTAAAGGGAGCCAATTTCAGAAAGCTGTTCAATAAATAATAAAAAAGATAGAAGACACAGAAGAAGAACTGAATAAGAAGTTGAACATCAAAATTACATACGGAGATATTGTAAAACCTTTTGTATATGAAAGAAATCTTGTTCCAAAGATACCAGCAGAAATATTTGTCTGTTAAACTATCCATTTTAAAATCTATTATTTCAATCTATCTTGTCTGACCAGTGGCCCTTTAGACAAGTTGCACTTCTTTCATTGTTCTAGTTGCTAGGTGGAACTCATGAGAGTTGAAGATCAACACATCTGAAAGCTAAGATTGTAAAAAGGTGATTTAGATTATCCTCATCAGACAACTGAATGGATCCTCCTGTCAAAATTTTCCAGAGTATTATTAGTTGGTAGCTCTGGATAACACTGGTGTCTCAATCTGGATGGCCATATTAAGAAGGAAGGAACTGTGGTTTTTTTGACATCACACCGTGGTTGCCAGCTGAGCTGCAGCATCCACCCTACACGTGATGGAGGAATTGTAGGAGGCAGCCTGTTAATCAGATGCACACACCCTCTATTTGTGGGAGGTCAAGGAAACAGGTTTGATGCTGGAGCAGAGCCAAATATCCAAACTAACTCATACAGGAAGCCATGCAAAAACTGAATCGCAAAGAATTTCATCCTTTGTGCTCAGCTGTGGTGCTAGATATTACAAAGCAGTATTTTGTGTATATATGAATTTGTGATCGTAGTTCTGTCAAAAACTAAGGATTAGAATGATGGTTCTTAAGTTCTTCTGGCCATGATGGAAAGCCAAGATATAAAGGGGAAACTGACGGGGGTTTTTTCAAACTCATTAGGAAACATTTTTCTTAGTTTAATGCCTGGAATCTGATTTAAATAGTTGCTGCCGTTCTGCAGTGTTGGATGGAAATCTATGTTACTATTCTTCAGGAATCTCCATCGCTAGGAAATAACATCAACACATACACATCCTAAGAATAATTCTCTAAATACCTCGGGAGCTTTTCTCCCTTCTGGCTGTATAAATTAATGCAGTTCTGAAGGTTTTTCACAACTCAACCTTTGTTTCCACTACTGGGAACATCTAAGAATCAAAATAGTGTGAGCTCCAAAAGAGAAGATCAGCCGAACAAACCCCGTAGAGTAGAGTAGAGTAGAGTAGAGTAGAGTAGAGTAGAGTAGAGTAGAGTAGAATAGAATAGAATAGAATAGAATAGAATAGAATAGAATAGAATAGAATAGAATAGAATAGAATAGAATAGAATAGAAACTTGGAGGTCTTCTAGTCCAGCTCCCTGCTCAAGCAGGAGAACCTAATACCATTTCAGATAAGTGACTGTCTAGTCTCTTCTTAAAAACATCCAATGATGGAGCGCCCATGATTTCTGAAGGCAAGCTGTTCCACTGGTTAATTGTCCTCACTGTTAGGAAATTTCTCCTTAATTCCAGGTTGCTTTTCTTTTAATCATGATTAGTTTCCAAGCATTGTTTCTTGTCCTATTCTCTAGTGCTTTGGAGAATAATTTGTTCTTCTTCGTAGCAGCCCCTCAAATACAGGAATACTGCTATCATGTCACCCCTAATTTTTCTTTTCTTTAGACTAGCCAAACCCAAAACTTACAGCTGTTCTTCATATGGTTTAGTTTCCAAACTAATATTTCTCAACTTTGGCAACTTTACAATAGGTGGAGTTTAACTCCCAAAATTCCCCAGCAGGCTTGCTGACTGAGAAATTCTGGCAGTTAAAGTCCACCAGTCTTAAAGTTGCCAAAGTTGAAAAATACTGCCTTTTACTGTGCATTGTGTAGCACATCTGGCATTTCATAGATGTCAAACATTTCTTTTTCAATGAGAGAAAACTTTTGGGAAATCCCTTTCAACCTCCTTTGAATAAAAGGGGAATGATTCAGTTACCACAGAGTCCATTCACAGAAGGGAACTCACCCTTAGGATGATGATGATGACAACGACGACGACGACGACGATGATGATGATGACAATGATGATATGAATCAATGCTTTTCATTCAAAGCAGTAAATCCGATCAGGGAGAATATAACCCCAAAGTAATTTTTTTATTAATTTAACTTTTTATTCACATTCATATTTACTGAGTCCACTGGAAAATAAAAGACTGGGAGAGAAATACATCGACAGTTAGGTTGTGCACAGAGTTTAGAATAATGCCAAATTCAGAAATTGAATTTGTACTACCAGCTAAAGGGAGTTGGTTTTGACTTGTTGTGTGAACTCGGACATTGTGTTTCACCTTGTTTGGATAGGCAAGGACTGTTACATAGGGATTAAAAAGTCAGAGGAATATCTGGGAAGATACTGGCAAATAATTTCCATACTGCTTACAAAAAAAGCCACGTCTTTCAAATCACCAGGAGACTTTGAAGGAGGAGGGAGATTTTTCCCCATTTTGGCATGCTGTATGAGCTCAGCCACTGTAGTGTGCAAACCATAGGTTATGCCTGATCTATAAGTTAAGCCAATGATGGTTTATTCAATAAACCATGTAAGAGCAACCAAGGATCTAATCACAGTGTCTTCAAAATGCCCTCTAATAGCTCTCTCCATGGAGGTCTGGTTCCATGAGCAAAAGCATACATTTCTGACCCTCCCCACACAATATTTAATTATACCTGAACGATCAAGTATACAAAATAATAGAAATTATTTACTTGTCTATGTTAAAAAAAACAAGACAGTTAAACATAGAAGGCTGCTGTTGAAAGTCAAAGTATCTGAAAGACACTAAAAGATAAGCATGAATTTATTAAGATCACAATAGCTCCTGGATGTCATAATTTTGGTAACAGGTGTTTGTTTTACTATTGCTGTCTTGATTAATTGTGTACTTTTTTATACTACAAAATATGTATCCATCTCTCTTATGTTGGACATATGGATACCTAATACAGGATATGATGGCCTGAAGTCCTTTTCCATCAAAAGAAATACCTGCCAAAATTGACACGAGCTATTAGCAGGTTTTGCTTCTAAAAAGGCATGATAGGGATATGGTGCTAACATGATTTTCCTTTTTTGCTGCAATGGATAAAACTGTTTGTCACAGAGATAATATTTCAAATCTCATTACAAGCAGACCATAATAAAGACGGTCATCAATAACTTATTGAAGAGATTTGGAATTGGAGTTAAAGATGGTGACTTGTATGTTACTTATTAATCCATTTTTCTGAAATAAAACTGAGACCAGAATCTCATTTATCCACTGATTCCTCTTCTGATGCTTCCTCCTAAGGCTATGGTCCAGCTGATGGGAACTTTTCCAATGAAATAGGATTAAAATCAGGACATAAAGTTCACTCAGGGCATACCATCTCCACTCTTCCAATCTCATTATTTTCGTTTCCCTAGCTCCTTCCTCTTCCTACAAGGATCCTTCTGCATCAGGAAAGACGAGGAAAGGTGACAGCCAAAAGCCTCTTTTGCATCTTGGAAGGAGGTTGTCAGGTTATAACTGGCTCCACTACATTCCATGCTGTTTGATACAGAAGTTTGCAAGCGGGAAGGCCTTGGGGCTGAGCTTCTCATGCAGTCTGTAAGGCCTAGAGTGTCCCATCCTGGGCCAGAAGAACGAGTTGGGGAGCATGCTTTTTTTTTAGGGAGCATAGTGATCACAGGCAAGAAGCAGCAGAAGTTGAAAAGTTACAGCAGAAGGGTAAACATTAAATTACCTTATGCAGATCCTGCAAGCCCTTATTCAAGAGAAGCATAGTCTTCATTTTAAAATTGTGTTTCTAGCCCTCATTGTCATAAGCCTACATTGGAAAACAGGATTTTTTAAAAAACTGCTCAAGCATTGATGCAAAGGGAAATATATTGTAGGTGCAATTAGTTATTTTATTTGTTTTTAATATATTATTTCTATAAATCGCAACATTAATCTCTTAAGCATTTTTCAAGGACTAATTGTGTTTGTGATTGGGAATTATTTTGTATCTGAACTTTGATCCACAATCATATTCTGTATCTAGCAGTAGCAAATATTCACTTGCAGGTATACATGAAGAATTGTTATTGAGCAGCCTTGGGAGAAATTCATGCATTGGGCAAGATCGATTAGTTGCATTAGGCAGATCAAGATAGATAACCTTAGTTGCCATCAAAGTGAAGGGGATTTCTGTTCCATCATGATCAGCAATTTTCTCATTCATCTCAATGCAGCTGAGTGTTTGGAATTTAGTAACCCTGCAAGACAACTGTAGGAGAAGGATTGGCGGAAGCTGCAGGTAGAGTTACAACAGGGATTAGTCTAGAATCCCTACATAGTCACAAGCAGACTAAATCCAACCCTTGAATTTCATGGATTCTTATCTAGCTCCAAACAGCTGCTAATCATTAATTGAGAAGATTCTTATAGATAGACTTTTAACAATAAATCAGTTTAACTGGACCTTTATGTATGGACCTGGTCTTTCATACCTGACAACAGCATTTATATTTTCTGCTGTTCTCTGGCTTTCTGGATTGGAAGGATAGCTCACAACATGTTGAAATAGTAATGCAGAAGTTTATTGGTTTCTATATTTTGTTTTATCTTAATCTCTCACCAGAGTTTGAGATCTATTCTGATCATAATTCAGAAAGGAAAAAAGGATGGCTAGATGGATGGATGGATGGATGGATGGATGGATGGATGGATGGATGGATGGATGGATGGATTGTCCCTGAAAGTCTGGAAACAGTTGCAGATTAGCACTGAAGATAGAATGAGTTAAAGATTCTTTCCCTTATAGTAACTGGGGATTTAGCCCAACTCAACATTCCTGTTTAGATATACACCACATATTGCGTTTATATATGATATTAAGCCACAATATAGTTTTTTTAGTTTATATAATGCCATGAAAAGAGATACATTGCAGTTAGAATTTATGACATATAAATGAAGTCATGTGGTTGAATCAAAATGTGATTCTTTCAACAAATTGTGTTTTTAAAAAGCCATATTTTGGCATACTGGGTGAAACCCAGTAGGCATAGACTACTATTACATGATACTGCCCTTGAAATAACTGAATTAATTCAAAATATAAACATTTGTGATATCAAACAATGAGTTCAAACTTGTTAAAGTAATGGACCAGGGAAAAGAGTTTAAATGTCTGTTCATCCAGAAGTTTCTTAAAATGATTTATCTCTCAGGATTGCTTTGAAGATAAATCAGGAGAGCTAAATATGCCACTCTGTCTTTTTAATGGTCAAAAAACAGTTCAATTCCTCAACCTGATATTTTTATATTGACCCACATTATACAAACAAAGCTGCTGGCCCATATCCAGTTTTACAACATTTTCACAAATTAGGTCTATAAAGTTTGCTGCTCAGGCGTCTGCATGTTGTCCATCTCCTTCACCTCTAATGCTGCTATCACCTTTTTCTAGGATTGCTCTTCTGCATGTATAGAGTTGAATTTTGTTTATTCAGAAGATGCCATGATTTACTGCTTCCTTTGTAGCTGCATTTTGAAAGCTATTGCCCCCCTGAATGTTGGACTAAAATTTTGGGTGTTCCTTATATAGGCTACATTATCTGAGGCTGATAAGAACCAAAATTATACCATACCTTGATTTCTGAAATCATGGTTTCCTGAATAAACTATATTGGTTGGAACAACTCACCTTAGCCAAAACTAAATTGATTTATTATGGTATGTAAATCCCGTGTTTCTCTAAATATTACAGGGAATGCCTAGTCAAAAGCTTAATAAATTTTGGGGTTACAAAACCCATAACTGGAACACCATCAACAATAGAATGCTTCCCCTATTTGTTCCATCTCCAGTAGGAACCTGCAAGCTTTGAAAATGATTTCAAAAAGATACCTAGAGTTTTGTGAGGTGTAAGCACAGTGCCTCTTTAAAGCAACTATGTCTTTTTCAAGATTCCATTTGACAAGCTTTGATTTTTCTTCTCTTTCTGACATTGCCTTGCATTTACAGTACATATAAGCAAGTTGATACTAATTCAAAACAGAATTAAGGAAAAAAAGTGGTATGCCACCTGAAATATGCAACTCTATTTGAACACATTTAATTAATGGTGTGTAAATGAAGAATTTACTGTTGAGCTATATTTAATCCTCTATATTTTTGTTCTCTTTATATCCAGTGCTTTGTGCATTTGAGGGCAAATGACAAAAATTTAAATAGTCATGTTTTATCGTCAGTCTAATAACAATAAAAACAATAAGCCAAACAATATGTGGTAAACAGGTAACAGACAAAATACATATATCTAAATTTGTTAAAGGATCGCTGATCTTTTGCCAATGTCTGATGGAAAAGATGAATCTTACCAAACATTGAATATCCATGTGATTTTTTTTATTTTTTCAACCAAAAATTATGCACACTCTACTTTTTCAATACTATACATAGAAGGCCCTATTTGATGTTGCTTAAGTACTTCATCGTGAAACAAAGATAGATATTAGTAGTCCTCAAGTTACAATCACAATTGAGCCCAACATTCCTCTTTTGAAATGAGACATTTGTTAAGTGAGTTTTGTCCCATGTTATGACCTTTCTTGCCCATGTTATGACCTTTTTTGCCACAGTTGTTAAGTGAATCACTGCAGTTATTAAGTTAATAACATGGTTTTTAAGTAAATCAGGATTCCCTATGGATTCAATACAAGCCAGTTGCCAAGCCTCTGAATTTTGATCATGTGACCATGGGGATACTACAATGGTTGTAAGTGTGAAAAATAATCATAAGTCATTTTTTTCAGTGCCATTGTACCTTTGAACAGTCACTAAATCAAGGACTATCTGTATTGAAGAGCATAGACAAGTTGTTTCAAGAAAAGTCAGTCTTTCAGATATTCAGCATCCTGAATCTGTCTTGTGAAGGGATAAGCAAACACTTCCAGGGAAGGAATGACAAATGAAGATGGCTTGGCCAAAAGTAGAACCTACAACCATGGTGGAATGAAGAGTCAGCAAGTAGACCAACTCTTCATAATTCCTCTCTGGACAAGGAGAGAACTTGAGATTGCCCAGAAGTGCTCCAAACAACAGCTTCTTGCCTGGAGATTATAAGACAACAGTCTCCAACTGGTTTAGAGCTCTGGGAAATGAGAGGATAGTGATCTTGCTCAAAAAGCAGTTGGTGTCTTTGAAATGCACTGAGTTCATACCTTTTAAATCATCTTTGGAAATTGCTTCTTAACTGCTTTTTAACTGTTAAGAATCTTTGTATCAGCAGGTATAGCATTGGGTGAGTTACCTTCAATCCTTAGCAAAAGAAGATTTAAATATAAATTTAAGATTTTTAAAAAATCTGGAATAACAGCAAAAGGGTGTTAAAATTTTGATTTTAAAAAAGTTACAACTGAGCTAAAGATTAGATAAATTTGAAATAAGATTTTGGGGTTAATTATAAAGATTTTTTTCCTATGGGGATGTTTTTCTTTTGATTTCTTTAAAAAAGATAAAACTTTAAAAATTGGATAGTTTTCCTATACTGGATTTACAAAAAAGGTTGTTAAAACTTTGAAGAAGTTTGTGAGGTGTGGCAAAGAAAAGGAAATGAAAGGGAATCAAGTGCTAGAATATTATTTAAAAGGACTAAAGATTGAGGATGTTAAGTGGCGTGGTGGACTGGTAGTGAAGATGCTTGCCTCCCTTTTGGAAGTTCAGTCCTAGGTAGCAGCAGATATTTCTCTCCTAGGACGCAAAGAAAAAATATTTGCTGTGAATTCCACATGGTGTCAGGAAGGGCATCTGGCCAGTAAACGTTCAACTCCATCTACTCACTCCAACTCTACACCTAATTAAGGGACTACAGGGTTGAAAAAAGAGTTAAAAATTAAGATTGTTAGAAGTAAGAAGAAATATAAGTTGGTTTATTTGATCAAGTTAAAATATATTTGTAACTATTTCTGGTAACCCTTAATGAATTTTTGCTGACATCGGGACTGAAATTATGATTTTATGAAATGATTTTGTGGATATGTTTATGGATATGGGAAGAAGAGCTCATTTCTTGCATTTTAAGACAAGGTAATAAGTTACTAATCATTATTTATACTTGTGATGAAAGGGGAAATAATTTCATTATGTTTCTTTTTCTTTCCCCTTTTTTACTATATTCTTATTTTTTTCTCTTCTGTTCTACATCTTTTATTTTTATATTTTTTTAGTTTGAGCTGTTTTAAATTGTAATTTTGAATAAAGTTACTATTGAGAAAAAGAAAGAAAGAAACAAGGAAGGGATGCAGCTCCTTGACAAACAATGCAATAATGAGCCCTGACACTTATATACACCCTTCTTGTGGGAGGAGTGGAACTTCTCTATATTCACACCCCTGTGTGGTGTTTTTAGTTACCCTGACTTCCTAGTGACTGGTTTCACCTATTGCGGATATAGACATAGATAGCCATATAAAACACAATGCATGAAGGCATGCTTATATATGCCTCTTGGAGCATTTAAAGAAAGGTATATACTATTCCAATAGATTATATTACTTCTTGGAATTACTGGAAGACAGGAATTGGATAGCTTTTAAAGTTAATGTATTATATATGTCATCTAAAGTCCAAGAGTCCATGAGCTCAATTCTTAGTAGAGGGTTTGAACCCATAGCGTAGCATTTGGCTACTACATCTGTGAGTCCAAACCAGACACTATAGTATGTGACTCAGTGTACAGTAAATGTGACAGTTCTGGAAGAACTCTAGCCTCTGCTCTTTGTACCATCTATGGCAGGGATGTCAAACTCGCATCATCATGGCGGCAACATGTGACGTATAGGGACTTTTTCTCCCTTTGCTAAACAGGGTGTGGGGGAACCAGCACGTGATGTATCCAGCCCGTGGGCCGCGAGTTTTGACACCCCTGATCTATGGTTTCTGGATTATCTGCAACTCTATGAGAACATATTACAATTATCATGCCAGGCCACAACCATTTTGCATTTGCAAGAGCTAGCTTTGAAATCTATTTGCATGTCACTTTACTCATAACAACATCAACCTGCTGTTTCCCTTTGTTATGTTTATCATATTTTACTTAATTTTTTTTATACCTCAGAGGTACTATTGCTTTACTTTGAATATAAAGTCACATGCAGGCTAATAGTAGCAGTTTAATGATTCGAAAAGCAAAGGCAGAAGAAAACACAGATGATTTTACAAGGAAGGTTTGATTCTTTCCTACTGAACCCCAAAAGCAGGACCTAAGGGTCTTTATTTTAATTAACAAACAAATACAAATACAGATTATTGATTCTGGGATAAAGTGAGAATTAATTCTAGTGAAGAGGCATTCCAGGAACAGTGAGGTATAATATATTCTACCAGGTTTGTTAAAAATATAGACATGGCACTTGCACAACACTCTATAATTGCTTGGCTTTACAATTTGTATGTGTGTTAGGTGTATTGTTTAGTATATTGTGCAAATCTATTCTGTTTATAATACAATATATTGCATGAGCCTAGAAAAATAGTTAATTCAGCAATTAAGATAGGCATGTTATATAGATCCCAGCCCATGGGCTGTAAGGTACAATGAGTTTCTTTCTTTCCCTGTATCTCTGTTTACAGTTACTCAAGACTAGCTAAGTGATGACTACATAAACACCTTGTTTACACCCGAGCCTGGGGGAAATCTGATCTGCCTCCCTTAAATCCATTGGGATGAAATGTCTTTTGTGGAACTTTGTTCAGTCTGTCTGTGAATCACTGTATTTTGGTCAAAAGAGGACATGCCTTTAATTTGAGACCCTCAAGCTCACAATGCCTCTTCTTCCTTTTCCACTGAAAAAATTGCAAAAGATCTCTTGATCTTCAACTAGCCTCTTCCCTGTTATGCTGCAAGATTGTACACTGATGTTTGCACAAGCCATCACAATAAAGAACATTGGATTTCAATGTATATGATTACATGTTTATAACTATTTCCTAGCTGGAATAGCTAATTGGAGAATTTCAAAAGGTGTAGGGTCCTTGGTGCTCTATGAGTTTGGTTGTTTCAAAGGCAAGTGTTCCAGGAATGATCCAATCTGGATGCTTAGCAGATATGTACACTGAATTAAATGAAGAATTCATTAATTGCTTTTTATATAAAGGAGGGCAGATTGGAAGTCATCTTAAATCAGCCTTTGTATGAAGGAAATGAGTTTTATTCAAACTATTCTAAAAGCTACCATAGGATCATGATTTCTAGAAATCCAAATGACTTAACAGCATTACTCGGCAACGTCCCTAAGCAGTATGCTACACAAAAGAGAAGGAAGATACAGAATGTGAATTAAATGAGACTATTAATATAGGGAAAGCATCCATTGATCCTGTCAGCCATAAATAAATATAATAAGGAATCAACAAATATAATATAGTTATGAGTTGGATTTGCATCACATAGACTAGGCTAAAATATGATTAAATGGATTGTAATCTAGTGTTCTACCAATTCAGTCAGTATAATTGGTTCGCTGTATGTGAGTTCAGGCAATTAGGTTAAAATTGTAAACTGTGATTAAGTAAATTATGCCTAAAAGTACCTAATGGAACCATCTCATTGTAACATGCTAGTGTAAGATCTGAGTAGAAAATCACCCTACTAACTGGGATAGATAAAGTACATCATTGGCTTTAATTCTTATATGCCCTTGCATTATTTCAAATATGTTTACACCAGCTTCTCCACAATAAAATGATTTATAGAGCAGCCTCTTAAAACAAAATTTCACTAAACAGAAATATAATTGGACACTTTAAAAGCAAACTCTCAATAATAAGGGCATTTTTTTATTATTATATTCCACGCATTAGTCAAAATCTGCCTGTGTCTAAAGTGAGTCCACCTGAACTTAAAACAGATAGGATTTGATGTGGTTGTTGATCTGCAGATTTTCTGGGTCTTCCTCTAGTTAAGAGACTACGGAATTAAAGGGTTTATAGCTGTATCTGAAATTCAGAGTGGAAGATTATCAAGGATCTTTTTGTGGATCGTGATCCCATAAAAGGGATAAATACTGGAAAGCCCCAGCAGTTTAATATTGATCATAACTGGGACAGTCATAGGCATGACTGTTAAAAGCATCTCTTATTGTCCTGGAATAATGCAAAAGCCTATTGGAAACTGGATGAAGCTGCAGAGGACTGAAGCTATGAAATTTCAAAGCATTTGCTGCACCATATTATAATCTTGTTCCCAGTCTCATTTGGTGTAAGAGTAGTAAGGTCATCTGCATAGATATTTAGCCATGGCGCCTCTTTTTCAAGCTTTTGAAATAACTGCATTTGTACTCACTGCAATTGTACACACTCTGCATAGCTGGAAACAACAACTTAGCGAGCTTTGGACATCTGACAATGACAAATTTGCAACACTGATACAATCCCTGCACACTGTGATATTTCTTCAGGTTCAGCACCATAGCTCTTTTTAGAGAAAATCATGGGCCTTGTTTTCACTTTCCTTCAATGTCAGAAAGGGAAATGGTAACTTGCGAGAACTGAACGCTTAATGAAAACAATACAATTACCTTTAATTGGATTAATAAGGGTTTGGGCACAATGCTGATTTAATAAGTCACAGAGGGAGGCTTCTCCCTTGGTCCTTTCATAACCTCTGGCTCTTTTCTTCTCGTGTTTAATTTATCCAAACATCTCCACCTTTCTTCCTCCCCCCCCTTTTTTTTCTTTTTTTGGAGAGCACTTCTTGTGACCCACTATTTTATATTACTATTTTGGGCCATCATAGCTATTCCTTTCTTGGTCAAGGTTCCCAAAACTTCAATGATAGGGGAAAGAATCTGAAATCTTGATGAATTTCTATCCATTGTATTAGCAGTAGAGAGACTGGTACTTTGAGCAGAAAAGAAGCATAATTGCCTCTAGATTGGATGGGCAGCACACAAACCAGATAGGTAGAAAGACAGACAGACAGACAGACAGACAGACAGAAAGGTAGGTAGGTAGGTAGGTAGGTAGGTAGATGGATGATGGATGATTACATTACATTACATTACATTACATTACATTACATTGACAGACTGTTCCATTTTTTAAATTTTTTTAATATTTTATTATAACAATATGACAAACACATAACATACAACATATAAATACATCCTCTTTTTAACTGATGTTTTGGTTAGAAACATTAGACCACTAAGACTGTTCCATTTTGATGGTTTTTTTTAATGGTTAACTTTTTTATCCGTGAGTATTTTTAAAAAATCCCCGTAAATTCTGGTGCCTTACAGATATGTTAGAAGACAAATCCCTTGTTTTCCCACTGCCATTGCTGGTTGGCAGTGATGGGAGTTGTAGTTCAATATGGCAAAGTGAGCAACTTTGCCATAGAATACTGTCCATTGATCAATAAGAAGATGTCAGCTTTCCTACATTTATAGAAGACAGTCTTCCATTTGAATCCCAATCCATGTTAAAGATTTAAAAAACTATAAGAAGGTATGATGGTTTGACATTTGCCAATCAAAATTAGCATCTCAACAACAGATTGTGTTGGCAAAAAATGGCCACCTCCCGTCTCCCTTGGAAGATAGACAAATAAATCAACATTAATATTACTTAACTTTTAAATTTGGTTTCTAGATTTGCTGCTATTCTTTTCAATTATCCAATGGATGTTTTTATGTGTGGGTTTATTGTTGTGATAGTTGCTGTTGTATTTTCTTCTTTTTGATATTGTGTTGGTAGCCATCATAGTTTGATTGGCAGTAATTTCCAGAAATCAGGCTGAGTGAGGAATTCACAGTTTTATAAAAATTGTTTTCCAAGTTGAGGGAAAAGGAATTCACAATTGAATTTGATAGAGTTATACTCTCCTAAAAGTCAACTTTGCAATTTAAGTTTACTCCTAGATTCAGTACTTTCCTGGATGTACCACTCTGGATGGTGATAAGACGTTTTGCATAGTTAAGGCTAGAATGCCAACTGTGCTATTTTCAAGAAATGTCAGATTTGGCCATAATATTTCATGCCTTATACAGGAATATGAATGTTCTTCTGCCCACATTATTGTTTCCACATCTTGTCTCTCCCAGTTATTACTGAAATTCAATGGGAACTGTGAATAGTAGAGAGACATTTTTTCTATCAATTTTCTATCAATTTTCAGCAGAAACACAATAAAATTGATGCAGTATACAACGAATAGGCTTAAAATAGTAATAAAATCTAGACCAAGTCATATATTTCCATACAACATGCAAAAATATATATATAGAATAATGGAGTGACAAATCTACTCCTAACCTTCTAGGTAGCATCAATGTATCAATGTTTTTTTGGGGTGGGGGAATGTTATGCTCCCTACTTTAGATACTTCCTGTATGGACTTCTGTAATGCAATCACATGGAAATAGGCTGAGAAATTGCTTTGAAATGTCTACTGATCCAAAAAGCTATATCCAGTCTTTTATCTACCTTGTTACTGAACTACTGCTCTGTTTCTACGAATGCTGAGAATTGAAATCCATACATCTTAAAGTTGCCAAGCGTGAAAAATGCTAGTTTAAATCAACTCGACCTACTTTTCCATTCCTGACCACAATCTTCCTGTTCATCCTTATACTCTTCATTCATTGCCGTTTGTCCTTTCAGCTTCTCACTGTTTCTCTCTTTTGAAGATTTTATTTATTCCATCCAGCCATGAGATGTTCAGTCAATGTTTTCATCCATTCACTCTTCCTTCATATATTTATTTTGCAATTAACTTTTCCTTCATTCTCCCTATATGACCAACCACCTCTTTTGTACTATTCTTCTATGGGTCACTCATTCTTGTGTTCAAACTACATTTATTCATTGGCTATTCATTCTTGACTTTACCCTACCATGTTTAATTTACTTTTATATTTAACTTGAAATATCCATATCTGTGCATTCTTAATATACAGCCAGATCTACATTCTTCATTTCATCATACAAGCTAATATTTGCTGACATCATACAGATTCTCAGTTAATACCATAACATAATCTACATACCAAAAGCACACCTAGTTCACTTCCCCAACGAATACACCACTAATGTTATAATGTTATTCCTTATTCATTAATCCATGCATAATTAAACAACCAATAAAACCACACTTCTTTTATTTCTTGCTCAGTATCGAGCCATTCACTAAGTATTCCATTAATACATGAGTATTAATACATTAATACACGCTTTCTATCAATCATATATTATTCTTACCATATTCAGCAATCAACTTTCCACTCAGCATGGTGAAAACCATTTCATTTTTCAAATACACACTTTAGCATATACTTTCCCTAAATAACAAATAACATAAATTTTCTTTCTCATTTCGTTAACTTGTTTCTCAATTATCTGCTGAAGAGGAAAGGCCCTGCATGGGATAAAGCTACAACTCACTTCTCAAATGTTGCTCATTATTGTATCCTGTACCCTATTACTGAGGTCCTGCCAAATCCCTTTCCAGGAACACTTAACCTAATCCATTCATTCTCACTGCCTTTCCTTTTGTATTCAAGAACAATAACAGCATTCTTATAGTCCTTAGTTATAGATTCAGCTTTTATACTCTTATTACATATATTGTGCAGCAGGGGTGGGTTCTAGTTACCTTTACTACTGGTTTGCAATGGGGCCGCGCGCACACACTCGCTTTGCTTGTGCACGCGCAGGCTCTTCTCAGCAAGCGCAGAAGTTTCTGCGCATGCACAGAAGCATTTTGATGACGTTGGGGTCAGTGGGCAGAGCCTCCCACCAGTTTTCTATAGAACCAGTGCGAGCTGGAGACAACCCACCACTGTTGCGCAGCTATTCCATAGTCAAACTACATTTATTTTTCTCATATTTCTCCAGTTATATTGTCAACAACTGCAGTCTTACCACTTTTCTACATATATGATTTATGTCTTTCTTTTCCTCAATTTTTCTTGGAAACTGGTATATATAGCATTTGTTCCATTCCCTGTGATTACTGTCATTGCCTTAAAAATACCTAATAAAAGAAAATATTCGTAGCTCAGGTTTGAAGTGAGGAGTCCTTGGTGCTCTCTGAAATTGATTATTCTCTTGTAGACATTTCATTACCCAAACTAGGTGACAAGGGTGCTATTCTGCAGGTTCTGACAGGTTCTGGAGAACCAGTAGTGGAAATTTTGAGTAGTTCGGAGAACTGGCAAAACCACCTCTGGCTGGCCCCAGGAGTGGGGTGGGAATGGAGATTTTGCAGTATCCTTCCCCTGCCATGCCCACCAGCCACGTCCACTAAGCCACACCATGACCACCAAGCCACGCCCACAGAACCGGTAGTAAGAAATTTGAATTCCACCACTGCTAGGTGACATCATCAGTGCTAATAACAACTGGAGTTTGCTCTTAGTTTATATTCTTGTGGCTTGCCCTGTTAATGTTGCTCGGAGTGGTCTTGGAGGTTCTTTGGTTGGCTGTTTACTGTTAACTCTTTTGTTTACTTCTTAATTGTTGGTCTGATGTTAATCTTGGACTTAATGTATGGTCATTTAGGTATTGATTGCTGGTGGGGAGATGTTCTGGTCTTTTGTTTCTTTTTTGACTTGTTGATTGTCTTTTTTGCACATAGACATTTGGTCATGACTAATTTGTCAGAATGCCAGGCTTTTGGAAAACCCATAACATTTTTGGATTTGGCTTGATCCAAGATAGTCACCATTTCCCAGTTGAAACTCTGGATAAACTGTCCATATGTTATGAAATTAAAGTTTTTATCATGGCTTCTGTGTCAGCGCTCTAAATCATTCTTGCTCCATCCGTGACATGAAAGAAAAAAAAGTTTAGAAGTAGCAGTTTGAATTTTAGCAGCTTGGCTTTTCTTCTCTACCCAGCAGATAACGTCACCTAGGAGGGAGGGGGGAAATTCCTGTGATTTGTAGCAGCTGGGATGAAAGACTGATTTGGAAGATGGCCAATGAGGCACTGGGATTTGAGGAACGGAAAGGGAGGGGTTTGGGATCAAAGAGTCAGTTTCGGCTGCAAATGAGTTCAGGACAGATCGTTATTTTTCAATAAATGAGAGATTTCATCAAAGACTTTGTGTTTGAGAATGAAATTTATTTGAGATAACATCGGAACTTGACATTCTGATTGTTAGTTGAAGTTCATGGATACATTCTGCCAGTCTTCTGTCTGTTTGCCTTACATAGTAACTATTGCAATCATTATACTGTATGTTGTAGATGACTTCCATTTTTTCTTCCTGGGCTGTGAGGTCTTTTGGTTTACTTAGAATGTTTTGGAGGTCTTTAATTGGTTTGTGTGCTACACTAATTCCACGTAGTTATAATGGTTGGTGATTTCTAATATATTTTTGATGTATGGCACAGTGGTCGGTTGCTACTGATTTGCCCCAGATCGGGTGAACCTGTAGCAGCGGCAGCGGCAGGAGGCTCCTCCCACCTGCCCAGATGTCTCTGTGCATGCACAGAAGTATTGCACATGCACGTGCATCCACAGGCAAACCGGTAGCGATGGGATTTGAAACCCACTACTGGTATGGCAGTACTATTCTTTTTACAGTTTGTGTTGATTGTGTTATATTGGGTAGCCTGGTGGCTCAGTGCTTAAACTGCAGTATTGCAGACAAACTCTGCCCATAGCCTGGAGTTTGATCCTGATAGGGCTCAAGGTTGTTTCAACCTTCTATACTTCCAAGGTTTGTAAAATGAGGACCCAGATTGTGGAGGGCTATATGCAATAATCCTTAAACTATAAACCACCCAGAGAATGCAATAAAGTGCTCTGGGGAAGTATATAAGTCTAAATGCTATTGCTATTGGATTGAGTGGTCAGGCACTTTTTGATGAAGTTGCATGGATATCCATTTTGTTGAAAGATGTTGTATATATGCTTTATTTCCTTTTTCTGTTGTTTAGGGTTGCTACAGTGTGTTTGTGCTAATCTAAATAAAGTTCTTATGCAGCTTCTCTTGTGGGAGGTTAGGTTATTGCTTTAGTACAGCACTTGATTGGTGTGGGTGGTTTTTCAGTACACTTGTGTTTCTAGTTTGCCATTGTGGTCTCTGCTGATCAGGATGTCCAGGAAGGGTAGTGAATTGTTGTTTTCTTCTTCACTGGTAAACTAGATTCCTTTGAAGATATTGTTGATGGATTTGTGGGTGTTTTCTAATTGGTTCTTTTTTATTATAGCTAAAGTGTCAACTGACCCATATTTTGGGTTGCATTTGTGGAAGTGCTATCGCTTCTAGACATTGCATTATAACCTCCACTATAAGACCTGAAAGCAGTGGTCCTATATGTGTACCTTTACTTTGTTAACAAGTTTGTCCATCGAATTGGAAGTATGTGGTTAAACGGAGGTTGATAAGATTCATAATCCTGGGTGTTTAAATTTTTGTGTATTTGGTTAGGTCAGGTGGCTGTGGAGCAATATAGTCATAGATTCTTTGGATAATTTTGAGTCTATGGTTAGAAAAGGGCTGTGACATCGAATGAGACCATGATTTCATCCTCATCTTGTCTCTGATTGTTTTAAGGTACTATATGGACAACATATGGACAGATTTAATCATAGTTTCAATGAGGAAACTGTGACCATCCCAGATCAAGCCAAGTCCAAAAACAGTAGGGAATTTCTAGAAGCCTACCACCCTGACAAATTAGTCATTAATAGAGCCATAGACATAAACAATATCTATATACTGTGCAAAAGAGACAATCAACAAGCCAAAAGGAGAACAAAAAGTCCAAAACACCTCCGCACCAGCAATCAACACCCAGATGAGAGTAGATTAACTCCAAGATTAACATCAGACCAACAATCAAGAAGTAAACAATACCCAAATCAAGGAACTGCTAAACATGCTAATAGTAAACAGCCCAGCCATAGAACCTCCAAGACCAGTCCGATCAACACTGGCAGCCACTAGATATAAACTAAAAGCAAACCCCATTCCTTGCTAGCACTGATGATATTACCTGTTTCCGGTAGTGGATCCCAAATCATTTCATCACTTTTATGTTTTATTTCAGCCATTGTGCAGGAAACTCTTTGTTTAGCCATCTTTACCTATGTCTAAAACAGCTTTATATATATCCACCAAAGCCATTCTGCATTTTAGGTCTCTTTTTTTGTTAATAATTTCTTGTCTGTATAACTTTATTTTCTGCAACAATTTTCATATAAAGCACCTACGATATCTATCATCCACATTTTTTTCAACTTGCATGCATTTTTCTCATCCATATCTTTTTTCACTTAATCATTCCATCGAGCATCTTTTTCCATACTGTAACATTTTGGTGACTCTTTCTAACAGAATTGGTTTTACTCCATTCCAAGCAACTTTCACTTCCTCTTTTCCATAATATATTTATATATTAATATATAATATCGTTTGGGAAATTAATCTATATTCCGGTATTGTTTTGCACCCAAGATTTGTACTTTTTCTTCCTGTTGTCATTTATTTTTACTGTAGTTTCTTCTATTATTTTTTGTTTTACTTTCTTGCTCATTTTTTCCTTAATATCCATTCTTGACACTAAAATGGACAGTGGCTCAATGGCTTAAAAGACCCCGGAGAAGGTTTATGCGCTGGCAATTAGAGTTCTACCAC
Organism: Ptyas mucosa; assembly: GCA_012654045.1. Classification (NCBI taxonomy): domain Eukaryota; kingdom Metazoa; phylum Chordata; class Lepidosauria; order Squamata; family Colubridae; genus Ptyas; species Ptyas mucosa. The sequence goes on along the minus strand of WNWU01013589.1, from coordinate 6,147,804 downwards.
CAGGTGACAGAGTAAGTTCCCATGACTTGCCTTAGCTGCCAACCTAGTCATATAACCAAGCATGTAAATGCAAGAAAATAAATACCACTTCGGTGTGAAAATAACAGTGCTCCTTGTTTTGCCATACACTTTCTACTGTTGTATGATGTCATACTAGCCATCATGATTGTAGAAACATCTTCAGACAATGCTGGCTCAATAACCTAGAAACAGAGATGAGCACCACCTCCTAAAGTTGGCTACAACTGTGGAGTAAAACCTGCAGGAAATTCCTGATCTTTATTCTTGACACTATCAAATAATAGGTTCTCCTACATTCAGAATCTTCTTCAATAATTGAGAATCTTCTTCAATAATTCTCTTTATCTTTCAGCACAATTAGATTAATTGTGTGCTTTGATTAATTCTTTTTCTATGGGTATATTATTTAAGACTTGGACTTAAACTAGATATTACATAAAACAGACATTTTTAATAGGTAGATGCTCAGCAAACACCATTCTCATTGTTTTCCAAATGCCCCAATTACTTTTTCCATACTATTGCATCTTTGCCACCTAGCCAAATAATTTCTCTCCTTAAAACACACTTGCTCACAATATTGCATGACTCTTCCCAAAGTTAATCTGTTTTTTCAATTCATTATGTAACATACAAGTATTGTCAACCTGGATTACTATTTTATATGTACCTGCAGGAACATAGATGGTACCAGATGACAACAATCAAGATGACATAAATAATTATACCTCAGCTCCACAAGATTATGGTATCTTCATTCTATTTCATCCATTGCATTTTTATTAGTTTCAAATGTCATGGTCATTACCAGGTGGACCATATAGATAGAATTGTAATAGCACTTAGTTTTATATACTGCTTCACAGTGGTTTACAACCCTCTCTAAGTGGTTTACAGAGTCAGCATATTGCCCCCAGCAGAAGTAGCCTGCAGTACTGCATTCTAACTAGTTCAATGATGGTAGGACAGCTCATGTTCTGGATGATAAAAAAACTTCAGAGGCCTTTCCTGTTACAAATGGTATCAAGCAAGGGTGCGTGTTGGCACCAATCTTGTTCAGCATAATGTTTTCAGCCATGCTGTCAGATGCCTTCCAGAACAGTTCCTTGGGAGTTATCCTGAGATACAGGACTGATGGGAAACTGCTCAACCTGTGAAGACTTCAGGCTGTCACCAAAATAAAGGAGACTGTGCTACATGACCTCCTCTTTGCTGATGACTGTGCCCTGAATGCAGGAAATGCAAGCCAGTGTGGACAAATTCACAGAGTATGCAATAACTTTGGCCTCCTCATCAACATAAAGAAGACCAAAGTGATGCATCAGCCAGTTCTGAAAGCCCAACATCAAGAGCCCACCATTGCAGTGAAGGGACAAAAACTGCAAGCAGTAGACCAATTTACATGCCTTGGCAGCACCTTTTCCCGTGCAGTGACAATTGACACTGAAGTCAACTGCAGAATCACCAAGGCAAGTTCTGCATTTGGCAGACTACTGACTAACATGTGGGACCACCATGGCATAAAAAGCTCAAAGTCTACCGAGCAATAGTGCTAACTATCCTGATGCATGCCAGTGAGACTTAGACTGTATACAGGAAGCAAGCTAGGCAATTGAACCACTTCCACACGAACTGCCTCCGTAGAATTCTGAGGATCTGAGGATCTGGCAGGACAAGGTGCCAGACACAGAAGTCATCTCCAGAGCAGGCCTGCCATCAGTTCACACCCTGCTGATGAAAGCCCAGACATGCTGGGCAGGCCATGTTGTATCCCTAAACAGCTCCTGTTCTGACCTAGGTTTCCTGAGTCATTAAAACACACAAGTAGTCCCAAAAACCTCTGTAATTGCAACAGCTGTGAATTCTGTTCATTCACAGATGAGTCCCAATTAGTTATAAAGAGTCCTTCGGGAGAAGTCCTTCGGGATAATCACCCAACTTTATCTACCTTGACACGCTGCCAAAGACCTAATTGGCAAAGCCACACAGAGTCCAGAATCAAACAGAGCTTCAGGCTTTAAGATGAACTGAATGAACAAATGTTGCTTCCTGCAAAGGCCCACGTGACTTTGCTCCTCTTTTAAGTCTTATGGGAGGAGCCAATAATCTCCCAGCTCTACTCCCAAGTCATCCCTTTTGTTTTAGCTGTTCTTGCCTTCTGACAGCTTGTGCATGCACATACTGGGAACAGGCTTCCCGTGTTCCTCTGCCTCACTGAGGTCCGAGTCTGGAGGCTCCGGAGGCAGCATGTACCTCCCAGATGGCCCTTTCTCTGCCTCCAACGCAGAGCCCTCGTCCGAGCCTTTCCCAGTCTTCAGGACTGGCCTATGGTCTTCCCCAGCCTCCTCACTGTCCAATTCTGCTGCCAGCTCCGCAGACTGCTGGCAGACCACAACACTTCTATGGTGAGCTGTCTCAAGGAAAGCAATCCCATGGGGGACAAAGGAAGTGATACAAAGACAAATTGAAAGTCGCCTTCAAGTCCCTGGATATTGACACCATCTTCTGGGAAACCCTGGCACAAGATCCATCAATATGGTGCACACTGATCTACCAAGGCTGCCAGACATCTGAGGACAGAAGAACAAGAGAAACTAGCACTCTGCAAAGGCAGAGCTGCAAATGTTACAATAATGGTGCCCACGCATGTCTGCCGGACATGTGGCAGAACATTTCGTGCCCATATAGGCCTTACCAGCCACCTGCAAACACATTGTGGACAACCCACAACCTGTTAGATGTCAAGGTCCTCTTCGAACACAATGGACAAACATCATATACTACTTCACAGTGCTTTACAGCCCTTTCTAAGTGGTTTACAGAGTCAGCATATTGCCCCCAGCAGAAGTAGCCTGCAGGACTGCATTCTAACTCTTGTGCCACCATGGCTCTGTTCCCCCAGTTGACTCCTTTGCCCCAATTATCATAACTTTGATTACCTGAAGCTTTCACACATGCTTTGTAGCAAAATAGAGGAGATGCAGTTACCAATCTCAATCACATCTGTGCCACAAACAGCCTTCCCTGCTAAAGGGAAGGTCAGTATTAGCTTTAATGCGTTTTGATACTTGTTGCTAATGTTAGGACAGTATTGATCAGTTTCGCCACTTTTTGATCAATATATGACAAATGCAACCAAAGCCCCAACATGCAATGGAAACTAGGATTTCTAATCTAAAGACAACCTTACTGGTTATTATACTTTTGTGTGCATTCCATTAACCTGATATTACAAGATATAATATCTATATATCTAAATAATTGATACATAACTTGAGACCACATTATCTGAAAATATATTCTCCCATAAAGCCAGTTTCGGTTCCAAGAATTTCAAGAGAAAACTTTTCTGCCCTCCCTGAATAGAAATACATTGTGTGGCAACAAAATATATACAGGATTCAATCTCTCTCTAGCAGATCCTTACAGAGTCAGATCTACTGTGTAATACAGGATCCACTATGTAATACATTCTGGAGAGAGAGCCCTGAAGATGGGCTCCAGCATGAATCCCAAAAACATGGAAGACTGAACCTCTGATCTCATTGACGGACTCAAATTCGATTCTGCAACATCATTCCGGGACATGTATATTTGCCTTCATTCTTACAAATTATATGGCTTAGTTACTGCTCTTAGCTCCAAAGAAGGCTAATTTATCGAATTTTTATTCATCCAGATTTTTCGAATAACTTGTAGAATAATCAAGAGTCCTGGTGATGCAGTGGTTAAAGAGCAGTAGTGCAGGCAAACTTTGCCCATAGCTTAGCGTTCAATCCTAATGGGGCTCAAGGTTAATTCAGCCTTCTATCCTTCCAAGATCAATAAAATGAGGAGCCAGATTGTTGGGGGCAATATACAAATAATACTTCTTATTGTAAACTCAGAGTGTACTGTAAGTGAGTGAGTGAGTGAGATATAAGCCTAAATGCTATTGCTATAACATCTCCTGGACTATAGATTGCAATTGATTTCTTTTTTACTGATATATGTCTCTTTGGTTTTAAATTATTTCCTTTTATCTTTTAATATGATGTATTTCATTATAGCTAGTCTCTGTGCACACTCTTTTGGTAGATAGACAGGATATTACAAAAATTCAGAATATCTCATCATCCTTGTCTTCTTCAATAATTCTCTTAATCTTTCAGCACAATTTGATTAATCATGTGTTTTGATTAATTTTTTTTCCATTGGTAATCTCTGTGCATACTATTTTGGTAGATAGACAGTATATTACAAAAAGTATGTAGTGGGCTGGAATGGGGAAGAGATTGGCCAAAGTGATGAGATTAGTGAACGTTTGAAGATGGATCTTCTCTCTTTTTAAGATGAACCTTTTCATACCATATTAAAATAAATTGAATGATCTAGGAATGAGAACCAAAGATATAGTAAGGGAGATCTAATGCTAGATTCCTGAAGTTGATCTCCTGGGTGAACAATCAGAATAGTTACAATGGGGTAAATTGTTTTCAAAAACAATTTAAACAGTGCTATCTCTAGTGAGAAATTGTTTAGAAAACAAATGTCCATTCCCTTCAGAAGAATTAAGTGAATCTCTATTTTTGGAAAAAGACCCGAGACAAAGCAATTTTATTTTTATATCCTACTTTAGTAGTCCCCAACCTTTCTGGCTCCATGGACTGGCAGCAGTAGCAGCAGAGGCCTGGGTGGGGTGGGGTGGGGGGATGGTTTCATGTGCGTAACTTTGCTCTTGTGCATGTACAATTGAGACTTCATGTGCTCACCCACCACTTGCAGGCTGTGGACCGGTATCCTGCCTACTTGACATCACGATGCCAATGCAATTCAATTCATATTTCCATACTCAACAAACACACAGCCTTCCCATCTCTAGAACTAAGTTTGTTTCTTTTCTGTCTAAATCGAATAGCATTATCACAGTCATCTGCAGATGTGAGTCAGTCTTTAAAGGTGGCTTTGAAGAAGCAGAGTTGCTAAACCATTTGCTCATACAGCCCATGCTGCTATATGATGTTCATAGTAGCTAAGAGATAAGAGCTTTTGAATCTGGCTTGTGCAACTACCTGAATTTGACTTGCATAATCAGCCCTTGAGCACAATCTTCCTTGCATCTGATCTTCTTGGCTACCTGGCCCACCAATATTGACTCGATGCAACACAGAGACTCTTTACAGCCTTGCCAAAATTCTTCGCACCTGAGACACCCACCCAGATAGATGAATTTTCAGTTAATTTTTGGATTATTCAAATAGTAATGCCTTCAGAGGTTTCTTCCTCCAGAAAGTAGCCATTGCTCCATGGAATGTACTAGAAAAGGCCTGAGTGAAAGCTCTTATTCCAGTACCCTAATGGTAATATGGCTAAACAATGGAAAATGAAAAATAGGGGAGACAGCTCCATTTACTCAAGAGTGGACTGGGAAATGTTGCCTGACCTAAAGGTCAGATATTTTCCCTTTTCTCATTCCAAGCATAAAAGTGGAGCTAACATGCAGTTGAACATTTCTTCATTACTGGTGCAGCAACATCCTCCGCTGTACCTCTAGGGAAGAAACTAGACACCACTTCAAAGAGAAGCCACCTTCAAATAAAGGCTGCGCTCCATAAAGTAGACTAGCTGACCACCTAATCTCATCTCCTAGCAAAATCAATATTCATCATACCTAAAAATTCTCCAAAAATATATACACAGTTTCATTTGTCTTTTGACTTCTATACTCTTCATTCCTAAGGAGTCACTTCTGTATATTGATACAAGAATTAATAGAATCTTTAAGAAATGTTGATGATGAAGTACAACATCTTACAATTTAATAAACAAGCTAGACCTGTCCTTTGCTGTATCATTTGGAGAGGAAAGTATGATACCCAAGAACATATTGTAACAACTCTCAATGGTACTGATTCAAATTTTTAAATTTAGTATTTGTAAAATTGAGTGTGCTCTGGATATTTTGGACTATAATTCCACTATCCATTGAGCACCTATATGTTATCTGACTTCAATCTAGCTAGAGCTAGATCAAAACAATGCTCTTTACTTTGGTGATGAGAAGATCTTCCCCATGTATATTTTTCACAACTTATGGGAAAGTTTTCTACATTTTTGAGAATTACAATTCTGATTGTAATTCAATAGGCTTTCTGCTCATTATGGACAGAAAGGGCTTTCAAAGCATTAATAAAAAAGATGAATGGAAGGCAACCTTAACTAAATTTCTGTTTCTATGTAGTGAAATCAGAATATAATACTATATCGTTCAGGACATTAAATGGGACTCAGTATAATTCCATTCTTCTTGGGAGGAAAGAAATGCCAATATATTTGAACTTCTATTTTAAAAACAGAAGAGATGTGCTATCAGAATGGTATGAGCACCAACCTTAAGAGCAGAGAGATACAGATATTCCATTATATCATGCTCTCATGTGTGGAGATTTACATGTCCAACCACTACCCCTCTTGGGTCTGTATCAAAATTCTCTATTTTAATCCAGTGTTTTTAGTTACAGTGACCAGTAGAAGGTACCTGTGGTAGAAGAATTGATAATATTGTGCCTGGAGTCCAGAATCCAGAACCAGACCTACAATTAGGCAGTTTAACTTCAGTGGTACTTAAATGCAACTAATTTACACTACTAAGAATTGTTGTGCAAATTTGGCCTGTTTTGTTATTTTATAGTTTTAATATAATGTGTGAACCCAATGAATGAATTAATTCAGGAGCCAGATTATGAATTTATTTATTTTTATTTATTTGCATTTCACCTTTATTATATTTACAAATAATCCAAGGTGGCAAACATATCCAACACATTTTCCTCCTCCTATTTTCTCCACAATATCAATCCTGTGAGGTAAGTTGGGCTGAAAGAGAATAACTGGCCTAAAGTCACCTGGCTGGCTTTTATGGCTAAAGTGGGACTTGAATTCACAGTCTCCTGCTTTCTATGCAGCAATATGCAACTATATTACATAAATGTAGGCTGAATGCAACTGTTTGGTCTGAATGCTCATTTTTCTACAAGGGAAAAAATTCCATCTAACCTGTGGTATGTCTTTTCAGACTTTTTTGCTGGGTTGTTGGGGGAGAGAACATTACTCTTGCAATCCCAATTCACAATCTGAACTGCAATAGTCCAACTATAGTTCATGAAGAATTGTGAGAATTGTGAGCCCTGCCCATACAGTCAAGAATATCTGTTACACTGTTTGTTCTTCTGGCTGCTTGAGTACACAGCCTCTCCTGAAACTAACCTGACAAGCTAAGAAAATTCTTGATCATTATCTCCTTAGCGTCACGTTTCCTATGGGGGTGTAGAAACTTCCCCGAGTCATCTCCAAAAGGAAACAAGGAAGTGGATTCATTTATGAGAAAGACAACTCCAAAGAGAAATAACAGGAAGCAGAGAAAGAAGGAACTACTGGGAAGAGGCTGATTTGAGTTCCTGTTGTGAGCACTTGACTGGCAAACTAAGAATTCCCTTCCTTTTAGAATACAGAAAGGCAATCTGTCTCAGCAGCCCCAGATTTTGAGAATCTTCAATGGCAACTCTAAATTAGGAAAGGTAAACTAGATACATGAGACTGTATCCTATTATCTTATATGCTATTTAAAATGGAAATTATCGTTTTGTTAATCATGGAGTATCTTTGGCTAGATTGGTTAATGCTTCATCCACAAGATTCAGATACATTAGAACTTTCAGATGCAAAACCAAGGAGAAAAAGTGATTTTGATACCCATTCTTCTAATTGTGAAGGATAAGCCATGCTTACATTTACCTTCTGCTATCCTCAAGGAGACCCTTGAGTAAGCCTAACAATAGTCATGCTTCTGCCACCCTCTAATCTCTTAAAATAAAGGCTGGTCTAAATTGATCATTAGATGAAAATAGAATATTAGTATAGTACTACTAGTAGTAGAATAATAGTATGGTAGAATAGCACAGTAGATGAAAATAGAATGCTAATGGCAGGTTTTCCAAAATGAATTTATTGACGATGCTTTATTCTAAAAAGTGGGCAGTGGGGCCATTTACAACAAATATAGGCAACAAAACTTTTACCATCTGACCATACTTATAACTGACTGTAAATACAAGACCACAGTTTAGTGAATTTCAACCATAAACACTTAAGGAGACCAAAATTAATGAAATTGTTGGGCTAGCACTTAAGACAGCCAAATTCAATTCCTGACTCAATTATTAATTATAATTACGAAATGGTAGGTGGGTTTGAATGAGATACTTTGAATCTCAACTGAATCTCATTGAACTATTGTTGTCCAATATTTGACCTATTCTCCCCCAGTTTTTTAAGTGGAGAATGACAGGTCTATCCTCCATCTTTTCTACTCAAAATGAAAATATATGATATAAATGCAAGAGAATGAATGAGATGAAATGAGCTTGGGATTGGGGTTGGGGTTGGGGTTGAGATGAGATGGAAAAAGTAAAGAAAGACTATTCATCCTCAATTCTATAAGAGAGAGAGACATAGGTGATATTAAACTAAAGGGAAAAACATAGACCACCGAATCATAGGGCTGAAAGAGACCATGGATGTCTTCCAATCTAATTCCTGCACAAGGTATGAGATCCTGTCAAATGGTTGTTCTAATCTATTTTTGAAAACTTCCTATGATGGAGCAACCACAATCCCAGGAGGCACTGTCAGAAAATTTCTCCTTACTTTTAGGTTAACAAGCTTTCTCCCTTTACTTTTTGTCCTGCTCTCTGGTGTTTTGGAGAATAAATCAATCTTCTCTTCTCTGTGATAGACCCTTAAGTACTGAAAGACAGTCATCATGTCTCTTTGATAAGTTAATCATACTTAGCTCTTTCATCCATTCATCATATGATAAACATCATTGTAAGCAGGAGATCATCATCATCATAAACAGGATTTATCCAAATTGGAAAAAAAAAAGAAATAGAAGAGATAACGAGAAACATTAGAGTTTTCTCATATTTATGAGAGATTTATCATTTCATCTTCAAGTCAGGTACAGTTAACCCACAGGATATTCCAGATAAACAAATACCATTTAAGGTTCTACTGGGTAGAGGAAGAAATAATACTAATTGCTGAAATAATACTAATATGCAGAAACCTACTTATATATGAAAATTTTTCACGATGTGCTCTCCAACATACAGATATAATCCAGCAATAAATATAATATACATTTATATATTTATATCTACCTTGAAAGAGTCCTTATGTCTTAAAATGCAGCACAAGAGAAGGAAATTCAAAAGAGAAGTTTATCCCAGAATTTTAAAGGAAGATAAGCACATCTACATTTTAAATTTTTTTAAAAAAAATATCAATGATGTGAACAATATATGTTCCCTTTACCTTTCATACAGAGCTTCAGATCCCTGTCTTAAAAGTAGGATATTAAATGCAACCACTGCAGCAAATCAGTATGTGTTTGCTCATTAATAAACCTCACAGACTTCATTGTCAGCTAACCAAGAGTGTTCACAAAGGAGAGAGAGATTGTCAAAAAAGAGTAAATCAAGACCACACAATCAAAGCCAATCACTTTTTTACATGTGATACACATAAAATAGTGCTAGACCCTCAACTGTGCAGCTGCCATCTTGATTTTTTTGGCTCTCCTCATGGATGCCCTCACAGATAAATATAGGACAGCAGCATTAAAATACATTCAACCTCTGGGGCCAAGTTAATGTCACTTTTTTAACAAGAAAGATGGGTGGCCAAAGGCAGTGTTGAGCAGAAGTTTTACATAATGACATCATAGTGACTGTACAAGACCAAGACTTTTTTATTATTATTTGAGGGTAACAGAAAAAAGTGGTTTTATTTTTCTAAAGATCTATTAACCCTGACCAAAGATTTATAGTATTTTCCCTCTGTTTGTTCTTATTTTAGAACATTGATGGGAAACTATAATGGGAAGGTTTGCTGTTGATTTTGAGAAAAAAACCCTCTGAGGTTCCAAAAAAGACCTTGTGGAAAAGGGGTACTGTGGTCTCTGACTCAAAGGTTTCCCATCTTTAGGCAAATGCATTCTAGTTATTGTTCTGATACAATTTAATCCCATTTTATAACAAATAAGATTATCTAAATCAAAAGCTGCAGTACAGTTCATAGGCATGCATGCACCAGATGTAGTAATAAATATAAAAATAACATGAAAACATATGATGATCAAGGAAAGCCACAATCATTAAAAGAGATTAGGATCCCTTTTAGATTAAGAGAAAAGGGGTCTTTTCTTGGAGTTAACTTGTTCCTGTTATCTCTATAAAAGGGTATTCACCTCCCAGATGCATCATTAATTTTTGTAACTCATAACAGATTTATTCATGTTACTGACCACTGCAATCTGGATTAAAAGAACTTTTTGGCAGGATCTCTACATTGCCTAGTCCAATATCTGTGTCAAATGGGCAAAATATGCTGCCCGCTCATTCCAATAGGTGAGCTGACATATGGAGTGATGTAACCACTGTGTCCTGTTTTAGTTAATTCTCTTTAGGCTTCTGTAGGAACTCTCTTCTCAGCTCTCCTTTCCCTCCTGTTCTTTCCATTGCTGGCACATCATATGTGGAGGGATGCTATCAAAAGATTTAATAATCAAATCCTTTACTCCAATCTGTTCTACTCAGATGTCTTCCAGGCATATTGAGGCCATTGCTTTTCGAACTTCCAGCCAGAATGACCCACAGGCAGTATTTGCCAGAAATTCCAGAATTTAAAATCCCAAAACATCTGGAGAAATTAGCAGAAAAGTCTCTGGGGCAGTGAAGTAAAAGAGACACCTAGTGGAGGTTGTGAGTTGTACTTTTCATAAATGCAATTCACATGTGACAATATTTATATTGCTGCATGATGGACAGCTTTTAAAGGCAAGGATGCATCTGCTATAAGTAAAATTGTTATGTCTATTTGCAAAGCTTGGAAACCTAATTCCCAGTGCCAAATGGGTTCTGATTGCAGATAGCAATATCAGTTTAAGAAAACTATCATTTCCATCCTTTTCCACCAGTTTCAGCATTATGGGATCCCAAAATTCTGGAAGTAATGGGGGGGGGGTGTGTGTGTGTGCATGTGTGTGTGTGTGTATACAATTGTTTGTGTATGCAGACGAACACACACACACACACACACAGAGCGACAGAGAGATGTTCCCCACCCCCTTAATTCACTAGAAAGTTGTATAAATTTCTATTAAATTTAAAAAATAGATTTTAAATCATCTTTCAGGACACACTGACTCCAAGATAGCTTGTAATATCCATTATACTATCAATTGAAATAGAACACAGAATTTAACATTTTTAATTATAAATGTCCTTCCAAAAATAAATAGATGTATGATTGGAAAATACCTGAAATTAGTAAAATTTAAATTTTATTTAAAGCTTGCAGAATTACAATCCAGGTTAAAAATCAAATCTTCATTTTTAGCATTGCAGGCATCTCTTCTGAAAGAAATTTAAGTATAGAAATTCAAAGCATTGACTTCCTGCTTTGGAAAATCTGTAACAACCAAGCAAAGAGAAGAAAAGTTGGAAATTCATATAACATGGAAACAATAAACCCATAGAAAACACTCGCAAGGAGTCAGAGATTATATTGGTAAGAATCATTCAAAGCAAAGTTATATCTGGAGCATAGATATAGCCATATATTAATATTTCTACTAGGAAGAAAACAACAGTCCTGTTGTGTAAAAATGTGCTTCCATAGGCCCTGCACCCACTTGAGGAAAAGGGCAGGGCATTGACATAGTGATATATGATTCCTAAAGATGTCTGGCTAAAGGGAATTTTTCCAGGTCTTCCCTTCCAAGACCTGTCAGAAAGAATTATGGACCTATGATGATGAACAACTGATAAAGGAATTGCTGGCTGGGGTAACTGGAAAGGAAGTTAAGAAAAGGTGCATGCGGAAGATGTGGATAGTGTCTTCCTCATCTATTGATTGCCACAACAACCAATGCTTGATTCTGCTTTTATTAGAGTAAGCATGCAGCATGCGGTGAGGTCTGCCTCAAGTTGTCCTATTGTTTAAATTAGTGCATTTCAACCTTAGAAACTTCAATTCCCAGAATTTCCAGTCAACTGCCTCCCCATATTTTAGTCTCATAGCAACAATCCTGGGAAGGAGGTTGGGTTGGGAAAATGATGATTCCTCAAATTTCCGAGGAAATTCCAAAGCTCAATGAAAACATCTCTACAGCACTTTTCCAAGGAGGCATAATGGAAAAGATATCGGACAATAATTGGGAAATCCAGATACTACTCCATTATGGACTTAGAGGTTCAGTGGGCAACTCTAGAGCAGTCATTTTGACTCATCTCAACCTATTTAGAAGGTTTTTGGGTTGGTAAAATAAGAGCAGGAGCTGTGTACACCATCTTGAGTTGCTGAATGAAATATGCAGTATAAATTTAATAGAATAAAATAAACATTGTATCATTTTGCACACATATCTTTTTTGGTCTTCATGGAAACCTTATGACATAGCTTGGCTGAGAGTAGGTGACTGGTCTAACATCAGTAACAGTAACAGAGTTGGAAGGGACCTTGAAGGTCATCTAGTCCAAACCCCTGCTCATGCAGGAGACCTGTACTAGGGATTCGAACCACAGAACTGCCGATCTTTCTGATCAACAAGCTCAGTATCTTAGCATCCAATAACAATCTCTTGGCCAAAAGCTGAACTGAACTTTCCTACTCATCCCTTATTAATCCAATCATTTTTATCACTCTAATTTACAAAGTATCTCAGCTCCCAGACAATCCATTAGTTTGAAACCCTTCCTCTTCCCTGATGTTACCAATAGATTGCAAAAGGTCCACATGCTAAGGCAGGAGTGGAGCCAGCACAACATAGTAATTAATACCACCAAGAAGTCGGGTGGGATTGAGGCAGTATGCTCCTACCATCTAAATTCAGATAGGGATAATTTATCAGAATATGACTGAGCATGATTGAAAAGATTCCAGATAATCCATTTTCTTCAGGATTCTCTGCAATTTATTTGCCATTACATTCTCAATGACCTCCTCTAATAGGGAAATGTTGAAAACTGGGTGAAAATAAATATTCATAACAGAATCTAACAAGAACTTTTTCAGGAGAGGGCATGCCACCAACTTCTACCACAGAAACATTATATGATTGATCCAGATAACCTCCCAGATCTGGCTATTCATTCCCTTGAAGCACTGGTCAGCAAACAAATATTCACATCCTTTTAGCATATAATCCAAGCAATGGGGCGGGTGGGGGGGGGGGACTAGTATACTTGGCAAAACTGAAGGAAGTGGAAAAAGGGGAATACAATGGATGACATTAATAGATAGGATCAACAAGATCATTGGATATCTTTGAAAAAGCTACAGATTATCATCAATGACAGGTTGAAATGTTGGACACTTGTCCATATAATCACTAACGCAGTGGGACCTAATTCTCTTAGTTTTCTACATGGAAACTGTAGAATGTCCTATTTTATTTATTTTTGTTCTGCCTTTATTTTTATAAATAACTCAATGTGGCAAACATAGTTATATTTCCTTTTCCCCACAGTAACAACCCTATGCAGTAACTTCAGCTGAGAAAGAGAGATTCACCAAGTGTCACTCAGCCTGCTTTTATGCCTAAAGCAGGACTAGAACTCAATCTCCTGGTTCCTAGTATAGTGTCTTAGCCACTAGAGCAGTGATGGCTAACATTTTGCCATTGCGTGCCAAAAGCGGGGGGAGCGGGGGATGTCGCACACGTGCGTGCCCACACCCATAAATCTATGCGCCTGCCACCCTGCACATGCGTGCATGACCCCCTCCTGTACTCCCCCCGCTTTTGGCATGCGATGGCATGGTGGGCCCGGTAGGCCCATTTTTTAGCCCTCCCCAGGCTCCAGGCCCTTTCTAGGAGCCCGGGGAGGGCGAAAATGGCCTCCCCTCTAGAAGCCCTCTGGAGGCCAGAAACAGCCTGTTTCCCAACTTTCGGTGGGCCCAGAAGACCCAAAAATCAGCTGGCCAGTGCATGCATGCATACCAGAGCTGAGCTCTCGTGCCCACCGATATGGCTCCGCATGCTACCTGTGGCACACATGCCATAGATTTGCCATCACAGCACTAGAGCAAACTGGAGAACAATACAGATTTTGAGAAAAAAAATAAGCTGAATTGGAGAATAAGTAATACAGATAATACCTTGTTTTATTGTTGCAGCAACAGGTTGGATAAGTGTTTTAAAAATGAAAATTGGAAAAGGAATAATATTATTACAGGAAATTGGATTTGCATTCCCAAAATGTCAGCTTCTGTTAATCTTCGTGAAATTTGATTATTCGATCTAGGTCTTCTCACAATATTTGATTGGCATTGTCAAAACTAATTCAAAAAGACCTAGATAGAATAAGGGTGGGCAGAAGTTAAATTAATAGATGTCACTAGAGAACAAAAAAAGGTGACTTCCGATTGTTTAATAGCAAAATGATCCCCACTGAATGAGTATTTTTGAGACATGATATTTGAGATAGGATATAATATTATAAAATAGAATTAGGAAGTATTAATCTAATTATGTTCTGATCATAATTCATGAAGCTCACAATGATACTCAATCTGCCTATAGGACCACCTCAATCAATCAATCAATAAGAATAGAGCTGGAAGGGACCTTGGAGGTCTTCTAGTCCAGCCCCCTGCTCAAGCAGGAGACCATACCATTTCAGACAAGAGACTGCCCAGTCTCTTCTTTAGAAACCCCAATGATGAAGCACCTACAACTTAGGGAGGGAAACTGTTCCACTGGTTAATTATCCTCCCTGATAGGAAGTTTCTACTTAATTACATGTTGCTTCTCAATTAATTTCCAACCATTGTTTCTTGTCCTGCTTCTCTGGTGCTTCGGAGAATAATTTGACCCTCTTTTCTTTGTGACAGCACCTCAAATTTCATTTCATTTTTATTTTCATTTATTTAGATTTATATACCGCCCTACTCCCAAAGGACTCAGGGCGGTGAACAGGCACAGAATAAAATACATAGATACAAAAGTTAAAACATAAATAAAACCAAATTAAATAGCTTAGCCCAAGACAATTAAAAACCCAATAATTTAAAAGCAGATTAAAAATTTCAATTTAAAAGAATTTAAAAGAAAAGGGGAGAAGGTTAGGCCAGGCCAGCTTGCTGGAATAGGAGAGTCTTAAGCGCACGGCGGAAAATGCGCAGATCCGGGATCCTCTGTATCTCCAGGGGGAGCTCGTTCCAGATAGTGGGTGCCCCCACAGAGAAGGCCCTCCCCGTGGGGGCCGCCAGCCGACACTGTTTGGCCGATGGCACCCGGAGGAGGCCCTCTCTATGAGAGCGTATCGGTCGGTGGGAGGCTGTTTGTGGTAGTAGGCGGTCCCGTAAATAACCAGGTCCTAAGCCATGGAGCGCTCTAAAGGTGGTAACCAAAATCTTGAAGCGCACCCGGAAGACCACCGGGAGCCAGTGCAGTTCGCGCAGGAGAGATGTCACAGGGGAGTGCCATGTCGCTCCCATAACCACCCACGCGGCCACACTCTGCACCAGTTGGAGCCTCCGGGTGCTCCTCAAGGGGAGCCCCATGTAGAGAGCATTACAGTAGTCTCGATGGGAAGTGAGAAGGGCATGAGTGACTGTGTGTAGAGAGTCCTGATCCAGAAAGGGACGCAACTGGCGAATCAGGCGGACCTGATGAAAAATCCTCCCGGTCATGGCCGTCAAATGCTCTTCTAAAGACAGCCGTGAATCCAGGAGGATGCCCAAGTTGCGAGCCCTCTCCGTGGAGGCCAATGATTCGCCCCAATAGTCAGCGATGGCACCAGCTGACTATATTGGGACGTCAGAAACTACAGCCACTCGATCTTGGATGGGTTGAGCCTGAGCCTGTTTCTCCCCATCCAGATCCACATGGCCTCCAGACACCAGGACATCACTTCAAGGGCATCGTTGGGGTGGTCTGGGGTGGAGATGTACAGCTGGGTGTCATCAGCATACTGGTGGTACTTTACCCTGAAACCACAGAATATCTCACCCAGCGGCTTTACATAAATGTTGAACAAAAGGGGCGAGAGGACCAACCCTTGTGGCACCCCACATATGAGGGGCCTCGGGGTCGACCTCTGCCCCCCTGCCAACACAGACTGCAACCGGTCGGAGAGAAAGGAGGAGAACCACCGCAATACGGTGCCTCCCACCCCCAGCTCTTCCAACCGGTGCAGCATGATACCATGGTCGATGGTATCAAAAGCCACTGAGAGGTCTAATAGGACAGGACAGAGGAGCAACCCCTGTCCCGAGCCCTCCAGAGATCATCAACCAACACGACCAATGCCATTTCTGTGCTGTGCCCAGGCCTGAAGCCTGACTGGAATGGATCCAAATACTGGAATACTGCTATTATGTCACCCTAGTCCTTCTTTTCTCTAGACTAGCCAAACCCAATTCCTGCAACTTTTCTTCATAAGTCTTAGTCTCCAGGCCTTTAATTGTCTTAGTTCTTAATTTCTTTTTTCTTTTTAATTCTTTGATATTAGTGTATCTCTTGTCACACAGCAAGTTGTCACGTGGCAAGTTGGCTGTGGTGAGTTGGCCATGGCACTTGGGTTGTGGCAAATTGGCCATGGTGATTTGTCGTAGACAAACCCCCCCCCCAAGAGAGGGTAAACCACAAAGCA
The DNA here is from genome assembly GCA_012654045.1 of Ptyas mucosa. NCBI lineage: Eukaryota > Metazoa > Chordata > Lepidosauria > Squamata > Colubridae > Ptyas > Ptyas mucosa. Next base: position 6,131,086 of record WNWU01013589.1, on the reverse strand, counting down.
CACCCTGACATGAAAGTAATCAAATTTGTGGAAATATGGGGCCTGATTTTAAATCAGCCTGGCTAAATGGGTAGTATAAACACAGCTCACGGTATATATACCAACTCATGGCAGAGGTCATACCGGAATTCAGGTATTCCCAGTTTAGGTTCACATCAATCCTAACACTTCATCCCTGGCCTGTTCTGTTTCCCATTCCAGCTCCAAGGCCAGCAATAGGACACCTCTTGCAGATACCATCATGGATCAACTAATTCAGCCTTTTCTTGTTTTTTTCTTTTTTTAAATTTTTATTATATTACATTACAGTACAATGCAAGTAAAATCAGTTAGACAGTGGTATTTTCTATACAGATTAGATTCATTCTTTGGTTATAGTGCCTCCTAATTTACCTATTCGCTCTGATATTTACACTATCTCTTATCTCTCCCTTATTCGATTATCCATCCATCTATATCAAAGTTCCCACACTGTATAGTATTCCGAGTCCTCTTTCTCATTTAGCTCTAACGTTAGTTTACTCATCTCCGCACACTCTAAAACTTTCTGAATTATGTGTTCTTCCAGTGTTGTCTCCTTTCCTTTCCAGTGTTGTGCGTAAACTATTCTTGCTGCTGTGATAATGTGTACAATTAAATACCTCTTTTTTCCCTCATATTTCCTCTTTAGTACTCCCAGGAGAAAAGTTTCGGGTGCCAGTTCAATTTTTTCTTTAATTACTTCTTGTAGCCAATTTTGGATTTTTTTCCAATACCTCATCGCTTCAGGACATGACCACCATATATGAAAGAAGGTACCCTGGTGGTATCCACATTTCCAGCATTTGGGCAACTAATTCAGCCTTTTCTATGACAAGGCCAATATTATAAAATAGCCATTGATATTGTAATTTAAAAGGAGGTTATTTTTGCTTTTATGCCCTTTTTTAAACCATTCACAGCGATTAACAGAAATATTGGAAGATGGGTAAATTTTCCAAATAAATTTAAATTCTTGTTATAAATACTTGCGTACATGTTTAAAGTACATAAATGGGCATGTTTCTGCACACACACAAACACACACACTAAAAGGGCGCAAAGAACATTCTTGCCATTATAGCAGTGTTTTCATTCATTTGAAGGGCAGAACAGATGATTTACTTCTTGACCCTCAAGATAGAAATTTCAGCTCCATTACTTTTAGGCAGCTCTGGAAGACGTTGGCAGGCAATCAGTTGCCCCTTTGTTTTAGAAAATTGATTTAGAAACTTAATTGTATTAGTTTAAAAATTGGTTTAATGCTCAAGATGAAACTGTTTATTTTATTTCTGGGCATCTACTGACAGAAATTTTAAATATAAATATTTAAAACATAAATATTTAGCAATCATTCTATAATTTACTTTTGTTTTATTGTTTTCACTGGCCTGCTTGTGAATGTGACATTGGGGTATCTGCTACTTAAGGGCTGATACCTCCTTGATAAAACTGAAGCTGTGTATCTTCAGCCTAAAGACTTTTGTGAGAAATAAAACTAGACACACAATTGAAGCTCTGTTATTTGGCATTCCTAACATATTATAAATAATTAAAGGAAAAGGAGAAAGCAGTAATTTGAGTGATTGAGAAGAATGGAAAATAGAAGAGTTGGATCACCCAATTGGTTGGATATGGAGAATGGTAGTGGTGAAAATAGTATTTTGTGTCCAGTCCCCTTAACTGGGAAGAGAAAATACAGACAAGATCCTACATTCCTTTGGAAAAGGCTGTGAAAGGCCTACTTGAGAATCCTTAATTTAAGAAGAACATTTATGGGCTCCTAGGAGACATCAACCAACATTCCTCCTCTCACATGTTGCCTGGCAAGGATATTAGTGACCTAAAGCTGTTTGCATTCTGAGCTGCATGTGGATCCACCTTTCTGGAGCCAACCCTGCCTTTGTGAGGAGCCAATATCAGGATTGCCTCACCCTTTTTCTTTCCCTTCTTGCCAGAATTGTGGCTCCTTCTTTCATCCCAAGTGCCAGACTTTCCACCTCACACACTTTGATTTAGTTTGGAGACTGGCTTTAAAAAATGGCTTAAGGGGTCTACCTAGCTCTTCTCTTCCTTTTCCATCTCTAGTATATGGTTTCTCAAAGAGCTACCAGAGAAGAAGCAAGATCAAAGGCCTTGCACAAACTCTTTCTTTCTCTTCCTTTTTGAAGCTCAAAGTGGAATGTATCCTTCCTGTGTGCTCAAACCGTCGCCAAGCTGAGCCTAAAAGTGCTCCTCTGGAGTAACCCGAGACTCCCCCTCTCCCCACTTCGAGCTTGCTGCAGGCAGCTTTGGGATTGATAGGTGACAAGGAGACACTCAGATTTGGCAGGCTTTGTCCCAACATGCCTGAGTATGCATAGAAAGCTTTCTGTCAAAGTTTTCAAGCTGTCTGCGGTTAGGCATGGGATGTGCCCAGTAAAATTTGGATGTGGAAGAAAGAGAGAAGAAGAACATGGGAGGAGTTTTAACTTTTCAACAACTGTATCCTTTTATCTTTCAGCTCTTTTATTACTCTGTCTTTCGACATACCTGCAGAGTTAACAATATGGCAGGCTAGGCATGCCAATCAAAGGTTGCACAGAGTGCACATGATGGGTGCAAGTCGTTCTGATCCACTGGGCTTCAACACCAAGGACCTGTGTAGAATCTCATTAGTACTCCAGGCAGTGCATAAATGGTCAAGAATCTCTCCAGAAGCTTTATATTCTATATCAGAGAAGAAGAACAAGGAACAGCAACAGCAGGACAAAAACAAACAAAGGAGCCATAGTGATTCAGATAACATAGGCAAGACAAAAATTTTGTTCAGAAAAAATTAAAAAAAGAAATAAGATGCATAATCAATTTTAGGGTGGGGGTAAGGTGAAATTTGCTGGCATGGCAGGGAGCTATTCCTTCTACTCCCAGATATAAAATCCTTAGCAAATGTAGGCAGGTTAAAGCAAGGGCCTCTTTCTTTTTAGGTATTTGCCAGTGGGAAGGTTTTTTGATTTAATCAGAATAAAACAAAAGATGAAAGACACTGATTGCTGAAGTGCTGCAAATATTACCTTAGGTAGGAGTATTTGGCAGGAAAATAATATCAAAAAGGTTCAAACTCCCTTCCCATTTATAAATCCTGTTGCCCCTGTGTTGTAATTAACAATTCTATCTTGTGGGGCTCCAGTTAATGCTTTTTATAAAAAAAAAAAGAGATATTTTACCAACCTCTCCTAAATATGCATGAAATACTTTGATGAACATAACTTTTAACATTCTATTTATACCTTGAATTTACATTTTATTCACATTATTTATATTTATGGTTGTGACAAAGCTCTTTTCTTTCATCATAAAATTCCAGGCAGCTGAACTGTTTATCAGGCAGACATGAACCAAGCTTTTGCATGCTTTCCTTCAGCAAGGTGGCTGCATCATATAGTTTGGTTTTCCATTTAGGCAATTAAAGGTAAACAGGGTTGGATCTGAAAAACACTTCTAAGAGGACCACCAGAAAAACCCAAGAACTATAAAGTAGATTGGGAAATTTTAAAACATCCCCAAAGACTGAAAATATATATTGATGTGTTAATTTCTCAAGGATTCTAGCTATTATAGAAGAATAAAAACAGTTTAGACCCGTGATGGCGAACCTATGGCACAGGTGCCACAGGTGGCACGCGGAGCCATATTGGTGGGCACGCGAGTGTTGTCCTAGCTCAGCTCCAACGTGCATGCACGCACCAGCCAACTGATTTTCAGGCCTTCCGGTCCCACCGGAAGTCAGGAAAATGGCTGTTTCTGGCCTCCGAAGGCCTCCAGGGGGATGGGGAAGACTGTTTTTGCCCTCCCCAGGCTCCTAGAAAGCCTCTGAAGCCTGGAGAGTGGGAAAAATGAGCCTACTGGGCCCATCGTGCCATCGGGTGCCAGAAGCAGAGGGAAGTGTGTGGGGGGGGTCACATGCGCATGCGCGGGAGGGTGGGGCGCATTGAATTATGGATGTTGCACCTGCACCCGTGACCCTCCACATTCTCCCTGCTTTTGGCACGCGATGGCAAAAAGGTTAGCCACCACTGGTTTAGACATTACAATGTACAAATAGAATCCATTTCCACCCACTTCCATGCTGTTCTGAAGAAAGCTATGTGGATGTCTTCACAGGGGTCAAGCTTGACTTGATGGAACATTTTTGTATTTTGATAAGTATTAGAGCATTAGAGCAGAAACCAATGCATCAGATCAGAGGGAAGATGAAACAGAAAAAAATGAGCAAGAATTTAGATTTGAGGACTTCCGCTTCCGGTTCCGCTGGCGACAGACTCTGATCGGGCTAGCTCTGGCCCCAGAGTCTGATCCCCCCCATCTGGAGGCCCTTTGGGCCAAGCGCCCCATTATTGGGGTGTTTGCCGTTTGAGGGCGGCTCGCCAGGGGTCCCCTGCCTCACTTCCAGGGGCCGGGAGGCCGATGCTGGCGCGCCCGAGGCTCCAGAGGGGGTGGGAGGCGATCGGCGGCTTTTTTTCGAGGCCACGGAGGCGCCACAGCGCCTAAGGGGACTGGTGCTAGCTAAGAAGGCACAACGGACTGTACTGACTGATTGGAGAGTGGAGCAGGCATCCTGGAGGCGAGAGGGGGGGTTGGAGTTCCCCCCCCCTTGTAGCTGGAAAGGTGCCGTGGCAGAGAACTAGGGGGAAGGAGATGGACTGAAACCCCTTACCTTGCTGACTTTTCCTTGGAGGATGGCTCTGGCAGAGTTTTTTGGAGAGGTCTGGTGGCCTCTCTCCCCGGCAGGCAATGGCGGCAGTCTGACTTCCTGCTTCTTTATTTATGATTGAAGACAACATTCTCCTCTGGCTTCCTGTTTGACCTACTCTATACTTCGGACTTGTTGCTCCTGTGAGCGCCCACTGGTGGATAGTTGAAAAACTACTCTGATTGCTATCCCTCTTTCTTCCCTGGAGGTTTGCCCTTTGATTTCTCATCTTCTACTGATCTAAGATGGCTAAGGGCCACAAATCAGCAGCAACTGACATGGGGAAAATTTTGGAAAGACTGGCGATATTGGACCAGAAGTTGGACAAGTTAGATGACGTGCAAAAAGGATTATCTGAAATTAAATCTGAAATGACACTTATGAAAAAAGATTTAAATGATGTTCAACAGCTGGCAGAGCAAAACAAGAAGAAGATGGGGGGGTCTGGAGGGGGAGGTACGGGCACTCCAGAAGGTGGAGGATGGGAGAGGAAATGCAATGTTAACTTTACAATTGGATAAGATGTCTTATTTTCTCAGGTTCCAAAACGTGGAACAACTTGACCAGGAAAATTTGAGAGAAGTGATGGTTAAAATGTTGGGTGAATTTTTAGAAAGAGATCTGGAGTCTATTGGAAGGGATGTGGACCTGGTGTACAGAGTAAACTCACAATTTGCAATTTTACATAATTTACCAAGAGAGATTCATATTAAATTTGTGAGAAGGGAACTGAGAGATGAGATATTGAGAAAACAAAGACTGGGGGCGCTGGTGTACAGGGGCAAGGAGATCACCATCCTGAAGCAGATTCCCAGACAGGTACGAGAATTAAGAAGAAAATATTATTTTTTATCAAATAAGCTGTACCTCAAGGGAGTAGGTTTTAGGTGGTTGATTCCGGAGGGTTTGATGATTTTTTGGGAGGACAGTAAGAAGAAAATTAATAATGTAACGGAAGCTAAGGCTTTTTTTGACCAACATAAATCCTTCCTAGGTGGAGAAGATACAGGAGCCGAAGAGGGGGAGGTATTAGATGATCAAGGAGCGGAGGCGGACGGAGCTGTTGCGGCCCGGGAGGGGGAGGGAGGCCAGACCATGGTTTTAAGAGCCAGAACTAGGAAATGAAGAAAGGAGGGGAATCTATTGTTTAAGGTTTTTTTAATTGACATTTTTTTTCTCTCTCTTCTTTTATTGTATTTTGTATAACACTTTTTTTTTGTTTATATAATTTTTATATAACCTGGTTGTTTGTTTTGATTTAAGATAATAATGTCTGTTGTGTGAGAAATTAAAAAAAAAAGAAAATAATAACTGAAATATCTTTATATAAAGATATTGAAAATTCAACATATTGTAAACTATAATATTGTATATTTTTAACCAATAAAAACTTTTTATTAAAAAAAAAAAGAATTTAGATTTGGGAAAGAACAATAACAGAGAAATGGATGGCATTGCTCTCTCTTTATACGTGTGGTGTGTATGCAAAACATATTGCTGAATTGCCAAGGAATATTATATGTGGACCGTTATAAGACTTTTATAAGCACTATTAAATATGAAGAAGTATTTTGATTCCAGATATTGAAAGGAAGATGACTAAATGTTAGTTTTAGGATTAAAGTATGGGGGAGGGGGGGTAATCTTTCCAGAATTATCACTATCCATTCAAAAATCAGCAGTGAAAATAATATTTTAAAAGGTTGAATGCTGAAGGAAACATTTTGAACTTCTTCTCCTTATATTAGTCAACAGTATGGAATAACAGCCAATAGTAATAAACTTTAGATGGGAGTAAAATACAAGATGCAAAATATTAATGAAAAGATGACAAGAAATCACATGAGACCAAGCATGAGATTACTATCAAGATAACATCATAAACACACAGTCTCCTGATTAAAAGTGACGCTGCATAACAGTGTTCTAGTTTAATTACGCAACATGACTACTGCAAAAACAGTTAAAGCAGAGCTGAATTAGTTACAAGTATTTTGATTCTATGCCTAATTTGTTCCTATGCAAAGTAACTCCAGTTATCACATTTATGCTTTGTCAAAAGCAGCATTTCATCCAGTTTTAATTTAAATTGGCCAGAAGATATTCTGAATCACAAATGGAGATGGAGAAAAGTTCTGGGTCAGATATGGTTTGGTAGATATATTAAAAAAAACTTTTTTGTTTTTTGGGAGATCTGATTCTCCTGCAAGGCATGGGTTTATGACCAAATCAAATGGCACCAAACCAAAGCAATCTGATATCTAGACACTAGTGAAAAAGATAAGAACTGGAGGAACAGACTATAAAAACTTGGATTCACTCTCCTGGCTATTCTTTCATCCATTGACTGTCAAATATCAGATTTTGCATGTCTTTCTGATGGTCTGCCTTAGCCCAGCCATTTACCAAACTCTTCTGTTTGGTTTGTGTCCTTCTACTGCAATAGAAAATAATGCCAACCAGTCCCTTCTAAGATTTAAACTGAGCTGTGGCTCAGGCTCACTGCCTGGGTTTAATGATGTTTCTTTGGGAAGCACCCAGACTGGCAGCGAGGATGGATCGAGCACAGAACCAGCCTGGAAACTCTGCACAACAGCAAAAAAGCTAAAGCCAACTCCCCCATACCATGTCCCAAGTTCCTTGGAAACTTATCCAATAGTTCCCAGAAGTAGGCTGTCAGATTGGGCAGATTCCTGTATTACAGGCACAACTCTGTAGTTAGCTTGAACTTTGCACATGTGGATCTGATTGTTCATGCCTGACAGTTTCCACCATTTAACTTCAATTTTTTTCAAACATTTAATATGGCAGAAGCATTTTCTTTTATTTGATTCTATAGCAAATTGGAGGCTTCCAAACTTCCCAAATAGATGTTGTCTTCTTCTAGTGCTGCTATCTTTATTAGTTCTTTATTATCGGGCTGTATGCCATCATCTTTAACAATTTTGCCTGTCTTTATGACTATGCACACTTGTCGATGACAAGTGTGCATAGCCATATGTCACTATGAATATTGACAAATTCAATATCTTTACTGAATTCTTTTGTACTTTATAGAAAGGATTCCAGCTCAGCCTTCATTATTTCCAAATACAGTAAAAGCAGTTTTAAAATTCCTTTTTAGCCAATTCATATCTACATTTTTGTCTTGCTCAAAACTGTTGTCAATGAGACCACTTACAGGATAAAGTGTAAAATGTAATGAATAACTTTGAAACTTCCGCATTTAATTATTATTATTATTGGTCACAAAACCAACCAGATGTTTAGACTTTATCATTATTATACATGTACAGTACACAGTATACATGTATAGTGGAGATAATGAAGAATCAAAGACATATAAAGGTAAAGGAGACTAAAGAATCCAGGAGACTAAAAGGTAAAAGTAAAGGTTCTCCTCACACATATGTGCTAGTCGTTCCCAACTCTAGGGGATGGTGCTCATCTCTGTTTCAAAGCCAAAGAGCCAGTGCTTTCTGAAGACATCACCGTGGTCATGACTAAACGCCATAGGTGCATGGAACTCTGTTACCTTCCCACCAAAGGTGGTCCCTATTTTTCTATTTGCATTTTTTACATGCTTTCGAACTTCTTCGAACAGAAGCTGGGACAAGTAACAGGAACTCACCCCATTATGCGGCATTTTCGATTGACAAGCTCAGCGTCTTAGCCACTGAGCCACCTCATCTCTTTTCAAAGACATATAGAGAGGGACATATTTCTATTACATGTTAGGAAACATAGGAAAGGGAAAAAAGGTAAGAGCCTTGTTCTCTTCATTGCCAGTAAGCAATTATAGCTCTGCAAGATGCACTCTAGCACTTTTGCTTACTTTTTCCAGTTTCCATGCGCTGTGCACACATTTCCAAAGCAAGTCGTGGACTGAAGCTATCCATAATTTTAATTATTTAAGCAAATTGATAGGATTCATTGGAGGCTCAGATGTACTACTGGAGACTAGTACTTTGCTTTGGAGCAGGCCAGTTTCTCATTTTTTCAATTACAATATGCAATGTAACAATCTAAAAAAGATCAGATGGAACAGGGAGCTTGACAGGGATTTGCAGTTATATAGGAAGTGATATTGAAGACCCAGAACAGATAGATACCCATTCGACCATCATTAAAAAAATTAGAAAAAGTCAAATTACTTGCTTGCAGCCATCTCCATTTTCTGCATACTTCAGGATGCCCAGAGATATCATCTTTTAGTAAATATATCATTTGTGATGATCAGAAGATAAATTTATAGGCAGAAATTTTACAGTAGCTTTGGAAGCATCGCATTCAGTGATGCATCCTCCTAAATCAAATATATTTTCCATAATATTTTGTATTTTTCATTTTTATGATCACGAGAACGTGATCTAGTAAATGTTGTTAAACATTTGTGCTGACCTGTGTCATTTCCTACAATACAACAAATGCTCTTCTAGAACCTTAAAGCTAATACAATAACATTTTGTGGCTCACGAGAAGTCTGAAACAGCTAGAATGGTAAAGATAAGCTTCATCTTGAAACAAATGTAACTTTATTAGAAAATTTAACATGATTTTTCATGTATTAGACATCTGAGATTTGCTAACTTAGGCACAAAAAGATCTCTGTCAGAACCTGTTGCTGCTTTGTTTTTTTGTCTCGGCTAAAATAATTTTGCTTATTAGCTTACCCATCATCATTTTCTCTTTGCCTTTCTCTTTGCCTTCCTTACCATTTCAAAATACCTTTGCATACAAAATATAAATATTTATCTCCCAGGAGAATATTCTGTGCATTTGATCAGTTGGACTGTGATCTATGAAATCCCAAAGAAAATATATTTAGGCATTCTTAGGTACCACAGTTTGGATGTGCTGTAAAAGACTAATGCCAATATCATTCTGGAAACAATGGCTATAGTAGAGTCCATACAACTGCCCAGAGACAAGGAGAAACAGCGTGGTTAATGGAGGATATTTTTCCATCTGTCCTCTCTTAATATTGTAGCATGCTTGGAGAAACTGGTTCATGGGCATCAACAGAATAGACAGTGAACAAAAGGCCAGGAATTCCTGAATGAACAAAAGACTATAGATCAGGGGTATCAAACTCGCATGGTCACAGTGGCATCACGTGATGTATCGGGACTTTTCTCCCCTTCTTTAAACCGGTAATGGGCATGGCCAGCACGTGACACATCCGGCCCGCGACCCACAAGTTTGACAGCCCCGCTATAGATGATTCCAAGGCAGATAGATATATTGGCCTGGTCCAGATGCAGTAGCTTTCCATGGTACTAAGGCAATTTCCTCACCAATTCCCACTCAAAACAGGAATGTTGTGCACTTTGAATGTTGTGCCCATTGGTAGTCCATTCAGTATAAGAAACAGATAGGACTATGGTTCAAACTAGTCCTGTGAACTAGGATTGGACGGGCCTAGATTCAAAACTTCACTCAACCATAAAGCTGACTGGGTGTCCTGAGGCTTGTCATTACTTATGCTAATTTTTAAAAAAACCCTCTATTTTATGATGAACTCTGGACAACTAATAACACAAGTAAAATTGAAAAATAGAAATAGGAAACAATATAAAATAATGACTCCTGTAAATATATAAGAGATATGTTTGCACAACATGATAAAATGGACTACAGTTAATTTTAGTTTAACTTTGAGCTGTTTAACAGACTTGAATGAAGTCTGAGAAGCAGAATGTGAATGTTTCTTCTTCCTTTTTCCCATGGCAGACATGATAAATATCAGTTTCCAGTAAAAAACAAAACAAAACAGGTTTACAGCAGGAGAGTAAAAGATATGAAAATAAAATAGGATGAAATAAAAGCAAAAGAGCTAGTTAAACTAAATGAAGAGAGACTTTAGAGCAGTGGTTCCCAAACTGTGCGCCGCGGCTCCCTGGGGAGCCGCGCTATCGTCATAAGGGCGCCGCGAAATATTCCGCCCGCTGGGTCTAACGCTGATGCGCCATTTCTGAAACGTCTAATGCGCATGCGCAGTTGCAAGTCGGATTGCTATGGGAGCCGCGCAGTTGCAAGTCGGATTGCTATGGGAGCCGCGAACCGAAAACGATTGGGAACCTCTGCTTTAGAGAATAGTCTTAACAACAAATGCTACCTGTTAACGCCATCTGCTCCATTAAAACTATATATAACTGACCTTTTATTGAGCTAAATTTCATACATCACCAAATCATTGTATAAGATCATTTTGCTATTATTTTCTGATAAGAAAATACGAATTTGAAAAGTGTAAATTTTTATTCATGGCTGATAGATCAATAATAGGAAAATATTGGGAATAAATTCAAGGGGCATCTAAGAAAAAAAATTATAAAATATAATAGACTGCCTCTTAGGAAAAACTGAGATTGATTGATTGATTGATTGATTGATTTCATGTATTTATATGCCGCCCTTCTCCAGAAGGACTCAGGGCGACGAACACAAGTTAAAAACATGTACAACAAAATCCCATTTTAAAACCAAATTAACTAATAACTAATAAATAATAAAACCCAGAATCAGAGTCAGCCTATTTGCTTGAACTGCCAAGTCTTCAGGTCCCGACGGAAGGAGCGGAGATCAGGAGCTGTCTGGAGCTCGGAAGGCAACTCATTCCAGAGGGTGGGAGCACCCACAGAGAATGCCCTATCCCTAGGTGCCACCAGACGACATTGGCTCGCTGTTGGAACCCTGAGGAGAGCAGCCCTATGTGAGCGAACAGGATGGTGGGAGGCAGGCAGGGAGGAGAAGGTCCTGCAAATATCCAGGACCTAAGTCATGTAGGGTCTTATAGGTGAGAACCAGCACCTTGAAGCAGACTCAGAGAACCACTGGTAACCAGTGCAGCTCAGGCAGGAGAGGTGTTATATGGGAGTAACGAGGGGCTCCTGTAACAACCCATGTGGCTCCATTCTGGATCAGCTGGAGTCTCCGGGTGCATCTCAGGGGCAGGCCCATGTAGAGGGAATTGCAGTAATCCAAGCGGGAAGTGACCAGGGCATGAGTGACAGTGCGAAGGTCATCTCGGTCCAGGAAAGGGCGCAACTGGCGCACGAGGCAAACCTGTGCGAAGACCCCCCTGATCACGGCCATCAGGTGGTCTTCTAGGGACAGCCAAGCATCCAGGAAGACACCCAAGTTGCGAGCCCTACTAACGGGGCAAGTTTTTTCCCCACCCATTAAAAGTGATGGGGCCTCTGAAACCTGAGATGCCGGCATCCACAGCCACTCAGATTTGGAGGAATTGAGTCTGAGTCTGTTTCTACCCATCTAGGCCCGCACTGCCTCCAGGCAATGGGACATCATGGAAAAGGCATGTCTGGGGTGGTCTGGGGTGGAGATGTATAACTGGGTATCATCAGCATATTGATGATTTCTCACCCTGAAGCCAAGAATGATCTCATCCAGCGGCTTCATATAGATGTTAAAGAGCAGGAGGGAGAGAACCAACCCTGAGGCACCCCACAATTTAGGGGCCTCGGGGTGGACCTCTGCCCCCCTGCCCATACAAACTGCAAGCGACCTGAGAGGTAGGAGGAGAACCACTGTAAAAAAGTGCCTCCCACCCTCAATCCCACAAGTCGCTGCAGTAGGATACCATGGTTGATGGTATCAAAAGCTGCTGAGAGGTCAAGTAGGACTAGGATGGAGGAACAACCACCATCTGGAGCCCGCCAGAGATCATTCACCAGAGCGACCAATGCCGTTTCCATGCTGTGCCTGCATCGGAAGCCCAATTGGTTTCCTCCAGGAACTGTGAGAGTTGTTGTGCCACCACAGTCTCAACAACCTTCACAAGGAAGTGAAGGTTGGAGATGGGATGATAGTTATTAAGTGAGTCTGGATCCAGGGAAGGCTTTTTGAGGAGAGGTTGAACCACTGCCTCCTTAAGAGAGGCAGGGAAGACCCCCTCCTTCAACAAAGCATTGACAATTGCCTGGATCCAGTCTCTAGTCACTCCCTGGCAGCCGAAACCAACCAGGAGGGACAAGGATCCAATAGGCAAGTGGAGGAAACAAGTTTACCCATAATCCTGTCCACTTCCTTGACAAAAACAGGGTCAAACTCAACCCAGATATTACTCTCAGGACCTACCCTAGTCTCCCCATTGGATTCTGTCCAGTCAGAGTCCAATCCAATCCAGATCTGAGCGATTTTATCATGCAGAAACTGTACAAAATCCTCAGCTCTGCCCTGTAAAGGGTCTTCCCTCGCTCCCTGATTGAGGAGGGAGCGGGTCACATGAAACAGGGCTGCTGGGTGGTTTTCTGCAGATCCAATGAGGGCGATGAAGTAATCTCACTTCGCCGCTTCCATCACCACTAGATAAGACCTAATATGGGTTCTTAACTGTGTTCAATCAGATTCAGACCGGGAAGACCTCCAACTCTCCTCTAGGCATTTTTTCCGACGTTTCATTTCCTGGAGCTCCATGGAAAACCAAGGAGCGACCCAGGATCTGCGTCAGGTCAGAGGCCGCAAAGGTGCAATTCAGTCCAAGGCGTCAGTAGCTGCCCGTTCCCAGGATGCCACCAGAGCCTCAGCCGAATCGCAGGATTGAGAGGTGGGGAATGTCCCAAGCTCCTTCAAGAACCTCTCTGGGTCCATCAGGGCCTGGGGTGGAACCATTTTATGGGTCCCGTCTCCCAGCGGCAAGGGTTGGCAGATTGAAAGTCCAGTCTAAGGAGGGAATGGTCAGTCCATGACAGAGGGGGTGATGGAAAGTTCTCCCCTACCACGACCATTTATCCACTGCCCAGAGAGAAAAACCAGGTCGAGTGTGTGTCCTCCCCTATGAGTTGGGCCCTGAATAACCTGAGTCAGGTCCATGGCTGCCATGGAGGCCATGAACTCCTGGACTGTCTCAGATGACTCACCGATCGAAGGCAGATTGAAATTTCCCACAACCAAAAAGTTGGGGAGTTCAAGTGCCACTTCAGTCAAGATATTGAGCAGTGCGGGCAGGGCTGTGGCAACGTAGCTGGGAGATAGGTATGTGACCAACAAGCCCGATTGAACTCCAGGGTCCCACTTCAAAAGAAGAGCCTCACACCTGCCTATCTGAGGGCAGTGACCTCCTTAGGACTAAGACTTTCTCTAACAACCACCGCCACCATCCCCCACCCCTACCCTGGTGTCGCGGCTGGTGCAGCACACGAAAGCCCAAGGGGCATAAATCAGAGAGAGGGATTCCCCCCTCCTGCCCCAACCAGGTCTCTGTGATACAGGCCAGGTCCGCACCCTCCTCATCAACAAGATCTCGTATGAGGGGGGCCTTATTCACCATGGACCTGGCATTCACATACACCAGACAGAGACCAGGGTCCCTCGCTCTCACATCCCCAGGAAAGCAGGGAGAGTAGGAGGCATGGGAGCAAGTCACCATCCGAATGCATCTGGTGTGATGCTCTCGACCCCTACTTCCATTTCTTCTGCCCCATCCCACCATCACAGGTATAGAATGTCCCACCCCTCTCCGAACATTCTCTACGACTCCCAATGCCCCCAATCCGCCGGGACCATCAGAATGGCATGGCTGCTGATCCTTAAGAGACACCCCCCCCCCAGTCTCATTTTTGTTGTTAAAAACCACCCTCCTCCCGGATCCCCTTAAAATTGGATCTAAAAATCTATTTTAAAAACCCCAGAGCCTCCGTTTTTTAGCCTACCACCTCTCGGGGTTCCAAAACCCGTTATCAAGGGCGGCCCTCAATAGTTGAGGGGGCCAAACCTGCAAGAGGGGGGAGTCTCGCAGTGCAAGGAGTTCCGCAGCTGAGTACACCGTAAACAGAAGAAAAGGCTGGAGCGGATGAGAGACAATCTTCTGAAGGTGTTGGAGATGGTCATAGTAGAGGGGAAGAAGATGTTATATAAAGCACCAACATACTAGAACAATAACCGTCCTCTCATAGCGATGAGAAATCTGAAAATTACAATTCTGTCCAGGGGGGAATAAAGGTCTCAATGGCCACCTTCTCATGACGACCAGTCCAGAGTCCGAAAGGATTTAAGAGAAGATGGTTTGTTCCCCAACAAGATAATCAGGGGGTAAACAAGGATTCATAGTATTAGTGTCTTCATTCCCTTCAATATCCGTGGAAGCCGGGATGGAATTAAAGGGGTAGGATGGTATATCAAAGGACGGAGTAATTTCTGATGGAACAACAGGGGTAACACAGTGAGGGAGAGATATTCAGGTGGGGGTGGCAAAGCAGGGGATCATTAAATTGAGCTGAGTGGCCATATTAGGTCTGGGTCTGATGGGGGGGGGGGTTTGTCGAAGTGGGAGATCAATCAACATCCCCCTTCTTGTAGTCTTCTGCTCATTCAACCACACCACTCCAGTCTTCTTCTTTAAATGACCCTCAGCCTTAGATGACTATTAGCCGCCCAGCAGATTGTAAAAAGAGGGTATCCAGATCGCCCTAAACTTAGAGCGAATCCTGAGCCTCTTGCATCACCGTCTTCTTCTTTGACAGCCTTCAGATGTCACCATCATCCTCACTGCCACCATCACCACCGTTATCACTACGATCATGGAAAACACTGCCACAGCTGCTGTCGCCTTCCAACCAGCTTCAGAAATGGCTTTCTCTGGTGATCCGAGCGCCACAGCTGTTGTAACTGTCATTAACGCCGCCATTGCAGCCGCGCCGAATGCCCGAGGCGATAATAACGGCAGCCTCTAAGTCCGTTAGGTAGCATATATATATAAACTGAAATTGATTAAAGAAAATAAGGAATAAAAGTATTTTTAGCATATGTTTATATAAAATGCTTTAATAATAAAAACAGTATAACTAGTACTCATTGGGACTGGCAACTTAAGCAAAGTGTTGATACGTAAAAGTGTGACTGAGTTCATAATCTTATTTCAGTTTCACTTTACAGAAGGTTGTAAATGCAACATTACTTTTTCATAATGACAGTAAATGGAGTTTAGCAAAAAGTTGCTAAACATGTCAGCTAAGCAAGGACTACCCGTGAACTATCTACATCACATCCTGAAAGATTATGGAATACTTGAATTTCTGAAACATTGTCCAGCAGTCTTATTTTCCTGCTACTCAGTCACTCTACCTAAAAGACTGTCAGAGAAGAAGTATATCAGACCTGCCAGAAATCAGAGCTGATCACTTACAAAGTCTTTGAAGTTGGGCTGAAGACCCTATGGACTTAAAACTAGAGATTACCCATTTTTCAAGTGTTAGTTTAAATGGAGTAATTGTGTGATTCTGCATTAAACAGCATCAAATGGACATTAGTCAACAAATGGAATTGTTTCACTCTTAGAACTATGTAATTCTTCCACAATTTCCCTGAAATAGTTGTGAGATCGACCAAATTCTAACACACAGAGAGAAAGAGACTCACACACACACAAAAATCCATTTTCTTTCAAGCTACACTGTTTCCAGCCAGAACTGGATTCCAAATGAAGTTCCTGTGCCACATGATCTTGGGATATTATCTATATCCTCAATTTAATCAACAATGCAAAAACTGGAGATGAAGTAGAGCCACATATTTTTACTGAATCTTAAAAGTCCATGGATAAGTAAGTTTGTTGCCCAGCTAAAAGAAGAGGAAAAAGAGGAGGACAGAGTAAGGATCCAATGGCTATATTGTACACATTTTGTTATTAATTGGTTAGACTTACATTCCATCTACCTTCAAGTGGAATACATAAGACTCTCTTCTCCCATGTTTTTTTCACAACAACCATAAGAGATTAGGTCAGGGGTGTCAAACTCAAGGCCTGCTTAGATCTGGTTAAGGGCCAGTCTGGAAACAGCAAAGGACCAGCCCGTGGTGCCTCTGCTAGCAAAAATAGGGCATGGGTGGGGTGCCCTATTTTGCCCAAAATGGGGCCTCCAGAGTTGTCCAGGAGGCCTTCCAGGCCCAAAACGGGGCCTCCATAATCATCCAGGAGGCCATCCTTGACTCAGAAGGTTATAAAATATAAGGTAAAAGTAAAATAAAAGTAAAATAAAAAAATAAAATAATTTACCTTTCAGGCTTGCAGTATTCTGCTACTAGCCTATGTCTAAGTTATAGTTCCAGCCTTCCTATGGAGTCAGTTTCTTGATATGGTCTCTCTCTCTCATAAGGCGATCAAGTAAGTATTAAAAAAACCCAAAATCACAGAAATTTATGCCTCCCTATTTTTATAAGTTTGTCTGCGGAGGTGCGGTTCCGTGTCATGCCCACCATGGCATCAAACCCAATCCTGATGTGGCCCTCATTGAAATTGAGTTTGACACCCCTGGATTAGACTGATAAGAGAGTGACTAGCCTGGATACCCAGTGAACATCCACGACCAAGGAGGAATAATTCCTGAATCTCTTGAATGCTAGTCTAGTGCTTCAATCACTATGTCACATGCCATTCTACATGCACAAAATGTTATTGGAAAAGTGAAGACAGTCTGATGATTTTCTAAATTATTTTATGGCGTTGATTAGAGTTTTTGTATGTATGCTGCCTCTAGATGGATAAAACTATACTACTGATTTTCAGCTATTATGATGCTAAATTTTGTGGCACAAATTGGGGTGAGGGGAACAAAAAAGGAAGCTTGGCGCCATATCCATTTTGGGACTGCAGATTACCCATTCAAGTTCTAAAGTAAAAGCTATATTAGTAATGTGCATGAAATACCATAGAAAAATATACTTATTTAGAGTAAATGTAGAAAATAAAGCTGAGTTAAAATTTTAGCAACTGACTACATTTTGCTTTCCTGAGAAATCATTTGTTTTATACTTTGATGGGCTTTGGTTACATTTTAAAAGTGAGAAATTGTGAATGAATGAATGAATGAATGAATGAATGAATCCTACACACACACACACACTCACACACACACAAATATGTTTTGCAAAAAGATTCCAAGGCCTCATAAATCCTTCACTTTCTTTCTGCTCTCTCCCTGTGGGACTTGCTGCTACCTGTGAAAAATAATTCAGTTGTTAAAAAGAAGCAGTTAGCAATAGTCTACACAATCCATCCTCAATATATCTTGTTTCCCCAGGAACCCCACTGATATCCTTGACATCATCCGCTGTGGGTGGTAAGGAATTAAAACAACCTCTTTCCATAACAGAAATGTGTTTGGGAAATAGAGAATTTACAGTGGTATAGGTTGATACACATGTGTGCATGCAAGCACGAGCACACACATAAACACACTCACATCTCTCTGTGCACAAAAGCCATTCAAAACCTTCTGCTGGATTTGTTGGAACTGACTTGTCAAGCAATAAAGGCAACATGGCTGTAGAACTAACAAACCTTCTAAGACCAGCTCTTTAAACATTGAGCTGGTCTTACGGGGAACATTGAGAAAATTGCACATAGAATGGATATTTTTTAAAGTTCTACCATTACTCTAATATTGTTGCAGTATCAGTACTCTGTACCATGAAATGCAGAATTCTATATCTATATCCCAGTTACAGTAAAATGAATATGATCGTTTTAAAATTGATTTTACAGGTAGTTCTTGACTTACAGCCGCAATTGAGTCCAAAACTTCAGTTGCTAAAATAGACAACTGTCAAGGAGTTTTGCCCATTTTACAACTTTAATTGCCACAGTTGCTAAGTGAATCACTTCACTTGTTAAATTACAACGCGGTTGTTAAGTGAATCTAGCTTCTCCTTTCACTTTGCTTATCAAAAGATCACAAAAGGTTGTAAAATCCAGACGCTTGGCAAAAGGTGATGACATGTCCCTGAGACACGGCAACTGTCGTAAATACATGCCAGTTGCCAACCATCTGGATTTTGATCATGGACCATGGGGATGCTGCAACAGATGTAAGTGTAAAAAACAACCATAAATCATTTTTTTCGGTGCTGTTGTAACTTCAAATGGTCTCTAAACGAAATCATTGTAATTGAGGAGTACCTGTACTGTATAATAAAGTTATGCAGTGCTTTATAGGCAGCCCCCCCCCCCCCTTGCTTATTCGGATTCCATTTATAACTCTGCCGTGTTTTTTTCTCAGAATATCTGGCTCTGCCGTGCAGCTCTTATGCAATTCCAAGAAAAAGATGCATTTGGTTTAAGGAGTTGCAGCTGACAAGTGCCCATCTTCATATCCTCAGAAGTATCTGGGGAAGATTTTGTACATAACATTCATGTGAGTTGATGTAATATGCCAAGCTTGACATATAAGAGCCAAGAGACCAAGACCACATCCCTTGTCTTTGTTATCATATGATCCTATGATAAACAGGAAGGCTACATGAGGCCATTTGCTTTTCTGGAAGAAACAATAATAATGAAGCACTATGAATACTATGACCTGCAGGCAGGCTGAGGAATTTTGACCAATCAATGTATCCAGTATATCAACCCAACATTACCCTCAACCTGGTAACTTTTTCAACCCAACCTCAAATGTTGGTTGGCCAGGATATTTTTCTGTTTAAAAAAACATCTAAGTCACCTCTTCCATAGAAAGGAGGGCAGGAGCTTCTCTGGGAAAATAGATGGTGTTAGGAAGAGACTCAGGTTGGCTCTTCCCTGATTCACTGGTGTATAAGAAGGAGGACAGAAAAACTACAAGACTTACAAGATTTGGTTATAATACAGCATAATTAATAATAAAGCCGGAGTCTAGTCTTCCTGTGAAGACTATTTCCTGATCTGAACAATATGAAAGGGCTCTCAATGTAATGTCCTCTTAGGCATTACATGGACAGATACATCTGGGGAGGTGGTGGGGGAGAAGTTTCTGGTTTCTCCAATAATCCAATCCAAAGTCATTCAACAGCCAGAAAGGAGGAGAATTTCCTGTAGCAGCCCAAAATGGCCTTGTCATATTGCAGCACTGACTAATTATCAACAACATTATCAACAAGGTATTGCCATACATTTTTAGGGCCAAACATGTCAGAAGAAGATATAAAACGGTATTTTAAAAGTGGAACAACAAAATAGGATTGCAAGCTACCTTCCTGCTGACCTGAGGTTGAGTTCAAGATGATATCACAAAGATTCATTCTATAAAAATAGTTAATAAGGAAATAGTTGGCAGGAAAGGGAACTGAGTTCTTACAGGTAGTCCTTGATTTACAACCAGAATTGGGACTAGAACTTCCATTGCTAAACTATGTAGTCATTAAGGGAGTTGTGCTTGATTTTACTTTTTTTTTTGCCATGGTCATTAAGTGAATCACCATGGTTGTTAAGCAAATCTGGCTTTCCCCATTGACCTTGCATGTTGGAAGTCCCCTGGGAAGATCATTAATGTTAATATGACCCAGGATGCTGCAACTGTCATATATACATTCCAAGGGCCCAAATTGTGATCACATAATTCAGGGATACTGCAACAATCATAAGTATGAGGACTAGTTGTAAGTCATTTTTTTTCAGCATCACTATAACTTCAAACAATTGTTAAACAAAAGGTCATAAGTCAAGGACTACTTGCATTGCTAGAGTGGAAACAGGAACAACAGAGCTCCTTTACAGCATCTTCCCACTTACTTGAAAAGAAATATAAACTGCCAGGTTACATGTGACAAAATTAGGATCTTTGTACTGAACATGCAAGTTTTTAAAAATGAAAATAGCAAGTTGATGGTATGTATAATTTATAGAGACAGAATATAATTTGAGAAGAAAAGAAATACTTTTTGTCTTTGACTTACAGACTTTATGGCTAGAGCAACTGATCTAATTTTTAGATTTTAAAATCTCAATATTAATTCCCTGATTTTTGTCTAATCTGATTTTTTTCCTAAAAAATACAACGCTCCTCATAGTTATAAACTACTATTCCTTTATTTTATTATTATTTTATTATTAAACATATACCTTGACTTTCTGTTTATCTTTATATAATCAATTATTCTAGTTAACATTCTCTCTCTTCTGTCTGTTTGGGTCAAAACAAAACAAAACAAAATAATGGGATGGTTAAAATACAGTTTAAAAGAAACACATCAGGTAAAATTCTCATTTAGTTCAAAAGATTTGGCAATGAGACAATGGAATTTATTCCTTTCCCAACTGTGCTTTTTCAGATTTTTCACAAAGCTGTAATGATATCAAGCTGAGGGTAGCAACTATATACATTTTGCCTTGTACTATTTGAAGAACAAATACAATATAAAAGGCACAATATAAATGTTATTTTTCATTTATCTCCATCCATATATGCTTTATTTTGACTTTTCACCCTTATGTATCTCTGCAAGTACTTCATATAGGGACTGTGCAATGAAGCAAGATTGAAAGTGAATAATGGTTGCTTTAGGAATCCAAAACTTACTGCTGTTTCAAGCAGTTGCACTATACAGTTGCCTTGTGAAAAGAATGTTTTGCTAATGGGCAAATCAACAATCTTCTGCAAGCTGTAAAAATCCAATCAGATCAGTACGGAACTTCTTTGTTGCATTAGTAGTAGAGCTGAAGTGGCCTCTAGTGGATCAGAAAATTTAAACAGGGGGATTTTTATAAAAGAAAACATAGCCCAATCAAGTGATGCTGGGCTGAGTTAACTAAGATCATGAAATCCAAAGTAATCTCTATTTCCAAGACTTGCAAGGAGCAAAACAGACCCTGGGATGAATGTTTGTTTGTTTGTTTGTTTGTTTGTTTGATTTATATACCGCCCTTCTCCCCGAGGGGACTCAGGGCGGTGAACAGGCAGAGATAAAAAACATGAATACAAAATTTAAAACCAAATTAAAACCAAATTAAACAATTGCCCAACAATTCAAACCCATTTTTTAAAAAAAATATATAAATCCCAGATCTAAAAATTTGGATTATACAATTTAAAATTTTCTTATAAAAAGGGGAGATACTATGCCAGGCCCGCTTGATGGAATAAAAAAGTTTTTAACTCACGGCGGAAAGCACGAAGGTCCGGGATCCACCGAATCTCTGGGGGGAGATCGTTCCAGATAGTGGGTGCTCCCACAGAGAAGGCTCTCCCCCTGGGGGCCGCCAGTCGACATTGTTTGGCCGACGGCACCCGGAGGAGTCCTTCTCTATGGGAGCGTACCGGTCGGTGGGAGGCTATTGGAGGTAGTAGGCGGTCCCATAAGTACCCGGGTCCTAAGCCATGGAGCGCTTTAAAGGTGGTAACCAACACCTTGAAGCGCACCCGGAAGACCACCGGGAGCCAGTGCAGCTCGCGCAAGAGCGGTGTCACATGAGAGCGCCACGTCGCTCCCATCACCACCCGCGCGGCTGCACTCTGCGCCAGCTGGAGCCTCCGGGTGCTCCTCAAGGGGAGCCCCATGTAGAGAGCATTACAGTAGTCCAGGCGGGAGGTGACAAGGGCATGAGTGACCGTGAGTAAGGAGTCCTGATCCAGAAAGGGGCGCAACTGGCGGATCAGGCGAACCTGATGAAAAATCCTCCCGGACACAGCCGTCAGATGGTCTTCTAAGGACAGCCGTGAGTCCAGGAGGACGCCTAAATTGCGCGCCCTCTCTGTGGGGGCCAATGATTCGCCCCCAATAGTCAGTGATGGTACCAGCTGACTATATCGGGACGTCGGTAACCACAGCCACTCAGTCTTGGATGGATTGAGTCTGAGCCTGTTCTTCCCCATCCAGATCCGCACGGCCTCCAAGCACCGGGACATCACTTCAAGGGCATCGTTGGGGTGGTCTGGGGTGGAGATGTACAGCTGGGTGTCGTCAGCGTACTGATGATATCTCACCCCAAAACCACGAATGATCTCACCCAGCGGCTTCACATAAATGTTGAACAGGAGGGGCGAGAGAACCGATCCCTGTGGCACCCCGCATATAAGGGGCCTAGGAGTCGATCTCTGCCCCCCTGCCAACACCGACTGCGACCGGTTGGAGAGAAAGGAGGAGAACCACTGTAACACAGTGCCTCCCACCCCCAACTCTTCCAACCAGTGCAGCATGATACCATGGTCGATGGTATCAAAAGCTG
Source organism: Ptyas mucosa (assembly GCA_012654045.1). Classification (NCBI taxonomy): domain Eukaryota; kingdom Metazoa; phylum Chordata; class Lepidosauria; order Squamata; family Colubridae; genus Ptyas; species Ptyas mucosa. Next base: position 6,108,395 of record WNWU01013589.1, on the reverse strand, counting down.
CTGAGAGATCTAATAGGACCAGGACAGAGGAACACCCCCTGTCCCGAGCCCTCCAGAGATCATCAACCAACGCGACCAATGCCGTTTCCGTGCTGTACCCGGGTCTGAAGCCCGACTGGAACGGATCCAGATACGTTGTTTCCTCCAGGTGCTGGGAGAACTGTCGCGCAACCACACTCTCAACAACCTTCGCCAAAAAGTGAATGTTGGAGACCGGACGATAATTTACCAACATTGCCGGGTCCAGGGAAGGCTTCTTAAGGAGAGGCCTCACCACCGCCTCTTTCAAGGCGGCGGGAAAATCACCCTCTCCCAACGAAGCATTTATAATCTCCTGGAGCCAGCCTCGCGACACCTCCCGGGAAGCCAGTACTAGCCAGGAGGGACACGGGTCCAATAAACAAGTGGTCGCGTTCAGTCTACCCAGAATCCTGTCCACATCCTCAAGGGTCACAGGATCAAACTCAATCCAGGTAATGGTTTCAAGACTTGCCTCGTCCCCTCCCCCTGGAACCACCCAGTCGGAGTCCAGATCTTCCCGAATCTGAGTGATTTTATCATACAGATATTGAACAAAGTCCTCAGCTCTCCCCTCCAAGAGGTCCTCCCGCGCTTCCTGTTGGAGCAGGGAGCGGGTCACCCTAAAGAGGGCGGCTGGGCGGTTATCTGATGATGCAATAAGAGCAGCAAAATAGTGACATTTTGCTGCTTTTATCGCCACTAAGTAAGTCCTAATATGGGCTCTCACTAGTGTTCGGTCGGATTCAGAGCGACTGGCCCTCCAACTACTCTCTAGGCATCTTTTCCGGCGCTTCAACTCTCTCAGCTCCTTGGAGAACCAAGGGGCCAGTTGAGATCGGCGCCGGATCAGAGGCCGCAAAGGCACGACCCGATCGAGAGCTCCAGCGGCCGCCCTATCCCAGGCGGCCACTAGGTCTCCAGTCGAGGCGTGTGCCAGCACCTCAGGAACTGGCCCAAGCTCCATCTGGAACCTATCAGGTTCCATCAGGCGCCTGGGGCGGAACCATCTTATCGGCTCCGCCTCCCTGCGGCGGGGTGCAGCGGTTTGAAAGTCAAGACGGAGGAGGGAGTGATCAGACCATGACAAGGGCTCAATGACTAAGTCCCCTATTTCAAGATCACTCTGCCATTGTCCAGAGACGAAAACCAAATCCAGCGTGTTTCCCCCCGTGTGGGTAGGGCCATGAATTAGTTGGGTCAGGCCTATGGCTGTCATGGAAGCCATAAACTCCCGAGCTACCTCCGACGTCTCACCCACAGATGGCAAATTGAAATCCCCCATGACAATAAGTCTAGGGGTATCAATCGCCACCGTGGCGATAACATCGAGGAGCTCGGGCAGGGCTGTTGCCACGCGGCAGGGAGCCAGGTACGTGATCAGCAAGCCCGACTGAACCCCATGACTCCACTTCACAAGGAGGGACTCACAGCCAGTCGTCTGAGGGACAGTGGCCTCCTTCGGTCTCAGACCTTCATTTATAATAACCGCTACTCCCCCGCCCCTGCCCTGTACCCTTGGCCGATGAAATGCAAGGAAACCTGGTGGGCACATTTCAATGAGGGGAACCCCCCCTCCTGGCCCAACCAGGTCTCCGTAATACCTGCCAGGTCCGCTCCCCCCTCCGAGATAAGATCACAAATGAGGGGGGCTTTATTTACTACGGACCTGGCATTGCACAGCATCAGCCGAAGGGTCGGGCCCTGAGGGTCTGTGCAACCTGGGGAACGGGAGGAGCTTTGGGGGCTGGAGCGCACTACTGTTTGCAAACAACGGGTGCGCGCTCCCCGAACACGATATGGGTTGGCAACTTGGAATATGATCAAGTCTCCAGATTTGAGTGGGACACAGTGACTTGGGCTAATTTTGGATCAGGCCCTGCCTGGTTTCAGCTAATCAACATTCTAAAAGAGAAGCTCTACTTGAAGGATCAGGGATATCTGTTCTTAGAAATTTGGAAAAATTCCCTACATCATGAGTTGAAGTGCCAGGCTGATTGCACTAGTTAAGGTGATGAACTAGAAGTGGAAGATCCAGACTGAAGTCTAACCTTAGCTACTCTCTCTCAAGCCTACTTCGCAGGATTGTTACTATGTGGGAAAACAAGAGAGAGTTTAGAGCAAAGTTTAGAGTCATAGAGCAAAGGTGAAATTTAAATCAAATAAAACTTTCATGGCCTTGAATCAGCCTGGAGGAACCATTATGAGACAGAGAGTGCAGTATAGAAAGGGGCCTATCCCTTATCACTGCAGCAAAAGTGATGTCATTGCTAGATTTTCAGATTTGGGTGGAGGATGAAAGTCTTTTCCACCTGGGCATGCAACAATGGAAGCAACTTGTAGACATCCATATTCTCCATCATACTTCAGCCTACATTTCTCTCTTCTAGGAAAGGGCTGGGGCAGTCATAGACTGACTGGATTCCTACACTTTGACAGTGCTTTCTGTGGACACAGCCACAATAATTTATAAACGACTTAGTGTCCCATGTAAATCCAGTAATTATGCATTATTCCCAAAAATATATTTAAAATAAATCATGGTTTAGCATATTTTGTGAGCCTAACCCATCAGGTGGAAATGAAATTTAAAGAAAAAATATCTGGAACGTATAAGGCTGCCTACATCTGATATTTTAGAAAAGCTTTTCTGTCCATAAACATGATCTACAATTTAATTTAAATTTACTTTTTAAATGGTATTAGAGTTTCAGCCTAGTACCTTTTCTCTACATCTCACAGCTTGGATTAACTGCTGGTGGTATCCAGAGCAATCTTTTGACAATCTCTTGGCTTCTGTTTAAGAAATTCAGTGACCTCGTCTGGATCTATCCTTCCAGGCTAATAAACCCAAGTTCTTGTAATAGAGTTAACAAGATGTCCTTCATATGCCAACTTTCTAAGGTAGAGTTACCTGCAGAAAAAAAAATTGTAGAGAGAGGACAGAGATACTGGATTACACAAAGATTCTACATGGGATCGTTAATATTCACCAAATGAACTTGGTTTGAGGGTTTTATTTTGTCTCAGCTTGCTTATCCCAAAAACAGCTGATTAGCAGTCTAGCAAGTCTATTGAAAAACCTCCCTTTGCACTCGAGACAGATTCACTAGGGAGATATCTGCTATCCTCTAACACTCCACTTATTTGGCGTAATACCTACCATATGTTCTTGCAAAGCCCCATCAAGTCTGCCCAGCTCAGTGCAAAACAAGTGTAGTTTTGAAGTGCCAACCACAAACACAGTTGGTCATGCAAAGCAAGGGGATTATGCACTTTCAATAAATCTTGGATCTCCAGCCAAGTAGGCCTCCAGCCTCTCCTGGGGAACTTTAAAAAGAAATGCTTCAATCATATTAGGATGTTTGTCCTCCATGAAATGACGTCACATTGATATGCATTATCCAAAATTAATGTCTTCTCAGGCTGCTATCTGCGTGGATTATAAAAATTACAATTTTGCTTTTCATTTGCTGATTATACTTAAAGTGGGAGTACAAAAACATAAATGTCATATTCAAGCCCAAATGATTATCCATGCAATCTCTATCCTACCTAAAAACCATTTTTCATCACTCCTCACAATATCATATTATATGGGGTTTGGGGAGGATAATACAAGTTATATGATACGACCACCCCCAAAAATCCCACTAACATGTGGGGTTTCTTTAACATAGGGAATACATAAAAATTGTAACAATGTCCAAAAATAGGCTCAAAGCACTTTTAAAAAAAATAAAGTCTTGGAAAAAGCAATGATTCTTCCCCACCATCTGTATGCTGTGATCTTGCCCTATTATAACTCCACTCACAATAACTCTTGCATGCCATACAATATTAAATCTAATCCATAAGCACTAAGATAGATAGATAGATAGATAGATAGATAGATAGATAGATAGATAGATAGATAGATATCTCAGAAATAATGAAGCACATAAATTCCAATACTGCACTGACAGTTGCATAGTAACCTCCTCCAATAGAAGAGAGGTTACAAACAACTGCTGCCATGTAAGAAAAAGGAAGTCGGGAAAATAATGGGGCATGACTCATTCAGGCAGCCAAATCCAATGATTCAGCCTCATTCTGGCATATCAGATCAAGCTCCCCTAGCAATGGTTCATCCATGGTAGACTGCCCTATCCTGAGTGCTCCCCTGTTCCCAACAATGGACAACTCTATTGAAAGTGAATGCCGTAGCCAAACTATAGGAAGTCTGCCAATGTGGGTACTCAATAACAGTGAAAGAGATTTTAAAAACCTATGCTTAACTAAAATCAGAGAAGAGAAGACTTAATCCCTCTAGAGGTCATTAAAAACAATTGAACTTCTAGGTCCCCATTCTGGCTTTACTTTTTATCAGGAGTGGGGTGAACCGGTAATGATAAAAACTATCGGTTCAGGGAAACTGGTAGTAAAAAAAAAGCTACTGGTTCCTCCAAACTGGTATTTCCGACAATCAGCTGTGCAGCGGGGTTTAGCTTTGCTAGAGAGCAGGAAATCTTGCTTTCTAGTGAAGCTAAATTGCACGCCACAGCTGATTCCCCCCCCCCCCCCCCCGCTTCTACTTACCTTCCCAAGCCTCCTTTTGGTGCATATTGCACATGTGTGCGTGCACACAGATAACCACCTAGTGCACATGCGTGGCCAGCGAACCGGTAGCAAACCTGTTCGGATCTCACTACTGCTCTTTACCTATATCAATCTATCAACACCTCATTGTCCCTATATATTAAAAAATGGGGGAAAGATGATCCTGCTAATTATAAACTGATCAGCTTCCTCAAGACAATTAGCAAATTCTACACAACTACACCTACAATGGAAATTTCAGAAATATTTGGAACAAGAAAATATCCTTGCATAGGAGAAGCTGGCTTTATGGAAGGCTGGTCTACTATTGATCAGTGCCTAGTTCTCCATTATCTCATTGAAAAATACTCCTCACACAAAACAACTTCCTTTTGTGCCACTTTCTTTCCCCCCCTTTTTTTTTCATAGAAAGAGGTAGATCACTTTAATTCTTACAAGTCATTCTGCATAATGTAATACATGTATTGTGAATCAGAGCCAAGTTCTTTTACACAAAGTAAGTTGTTCTGAGTCATTATAAAATGGGGATAAGGAATAGAGGAAAAAGAATGGCCAAGGAGATCTCCTCTTTGAAGTGAGGCTCCACTAGATAAAACTCTGAGAGACAAGGCTTTAGAGACTCTTCGTGTCTAGCTTGTTGGCCATCTAGGTGTAATGGTTAGCCAGTCTTCAGTTGAGCCAGATCTCAATGTTTGTCAAAGCCAGGCATGGGGAAGGCATGGGAAAAGGTTTCAACACGCTGCCGAAGATCTGACAATCTCTGCTTTGTCTCTAGATCAGAAAGCAAAAAGGATTTGAAGTCTTGCATTTTGGAGGTCTCCTGCTTGACATCCAGTCCAATCTGGATTCCTTTGTCGACAATCTTTTGGAAATCAGCTTCCTGGAATCATTGGGAAGTAAGCGCTGATGCTCCAAGTCGCAAGCCTCCAGGTGTCAAACCACTCTTGACCCTGGGACAGATGTTCGTGTTAGCAGTAATGGACACAACTTCCAGTACTCTTTCATCCCAGGCTTCATCAATACCTTTTGGCCGCAGATCCACTAGTACTAGGTAGTTATCGGTGCCACCTAAAACAAGATTGTATCCTCATTGTAGCAATGCCTCTGCCATGGCCTTGGAGTTCTTCAGTACTTGCTGAGAATACTCTTGGAACATGGGTGAGCTGGCCTGTTTCCATGCCACTGCCACTGCAGTAATGGCATGGTTGTGGGGGCCGCCTTGGAAAGAGGGGAAGACGGCAAAGTTGATTTTGTCTTCCAGATTGTAAAGGGTCTCCTGACCACTCTTCTTGTCTACAGAACAGACACCCTTACGATAGAAAATCAGCCCTGACCTTGCCACTTGCAGAGTCTTGTGAGTGGTGTTAGTCACCACGTCAGCATAGTCAAAGGGCGATGGGATGACTTTGGCTCCCACCAAACCACTGATGTGGGCCATGTCAGCAAGCAGATAGGCCTTCACCTCTTCACACACCTTCTTGATGTGGGCATAGTCAATAAGATTGGCATAAGCGCTTGTGCCAGCGATGATGAGACATGGGTGGAACAGTCAGGCAGTTAACTCAAGCTGGTCATAATCAATGAGTCCTGTTTTTGGATTGAGTTTGTAAGGCATGGACTCAAAGAAGATAGATGTGGATGAGATATGTTTGACATCAGACATGAGTCAGGTGGCCCCCGTCGGGTAAATCCAGGCCCATGAGACATTCGTGCGGCTGCAGCAAGGCTGTGTAGGCAGCAAAATTGGCCAGGGATCCAGAATAAGGCTGGACAATCTCACACACACACACCTCAGCGTTCAGGATCCAGGTCAAAAGCTTCAAGAGCACAGCATTCACAGAGCAGTTCCATGTGGTCCACCACTTCAGAACCACCATAATATCTCTTGCCTGGATAGCCCTCTGAATACTTGTCATTGAGATATGACCCCAGAGCCTTCAAGGCAGCCCAGCTATAGAAAATCTCTGAAGCAATGAGTTCTAGACCCCGGCACTGGCATTCTTTTTCCTGCTGTATTAAATCCCACATCTGAGGGCTCTTTGGAAGAAGCTGCAGCTGCCTTGCTGTGTTGGGCCCGCAGACTCCCCCTTGTCTGGCAGCATCTTTGTAGGGGCTTGGCAAAGTGTCTAAAAGGAAAAGGCAGCATAACAGCCTAAGATGAGGAAAGTGCAAACTGTTGTACAAGCTGCTGCTCACATTAAGTGAGTCCAAAGACCAAAGAAAATTGCTGAGCTGGTGAAAAGACCCCTTTGTGCCATTTTCATATACTTCAAAATAGTTTTTGATTCCATATCCTGAGCTAAATTGTGGGAAAAACTGGAGGGCTGCTTTGACTAACCAATTATTTCATTTAATACATATGCTGCATGAAGGGACCTCCCCAGACCCATGGGTGGTACAATGGTAGTGCAGTGGATAGAATGCAGTACTGCAGAGTTAACTCACTGCTTAATCCTAGAGTTCAATCTTGAGTGGCTCAGCCTTCCATCCTTCCGAGGTTGGTAAAATGAGGATCCAGATTGTTGGGGGTGATATGCTGACTCTGTAAACTGCTTAGAAAGGGTTATAAAGCACTGTGAAGCAGTATATAAGTCTAAGGGCTATTGCTATTTATATCTCCCCATTGCCATTGGAACTAAGAATGGCATCAAGCAGGGCTGCATATTTGCCCCATTGTTATTCAATTTCATAGTGTTTCTATATCAATACCATCCTCAATACAAACTTTCACCTGCCACCTGCTCTCAATTGCTGAAAGCAATATATCTGTTTTATGGAGACAATGCAGCAGTACTTTCAACAGCACTGAGAGCACTAAGTCAGTAATGCAAGGAAGACCAGCTAAAACTCAATTATCAGAAAACTAAAATCATGGCAATTGCCAAAAGGCTCAAGAGCCACTGGATGGATGGCCACAAGATTGAACAGATCTCCTGTTTCCTTCATTCTTCTGGCAGTAGGAAAGCTCATGGGGACAATATTGCTGAAAACACACAGAGGAGCTCATCTGCCCTTCTTAAATTCCTTAAGACAAAAGGTGGCCACTCTATTCCTGCAGCACTTAAATTATTCAAGGTCAAGCCAATAGTAGAGTTTCTTCATAGTGCCCAACCGGGACCCTTCTCCAATTTTACACTATTACAACTTGTCCAAATTTCTAAGATTGGCCCTCCAAGTTTCAAAATGTGTCTCTAATGCCTCTCTGAGGCCTCACAAGACTGGCCTGGTGACAGTGGAAGCTAGAATGTAGGTCATCATACTCAATTATTGGCTCAGATTAACTGTATTTCCTTATGGCCTTTCCCAATTAACTATGAGTGATAACTTACAGTCCACCTGGAAGCAGGCAATAGTAGCTAAAATCTTATCTTTGGGCTTTCTCCAGGTCTTCTACTCAGCATAGAATACAATCAGGCCAAAGCACTCACTAAACAATGTGTAGGAGACATACAGGACTAATAGGATCTAGCCAGGTCCTCAATCTTTAATGCTAGTGTATCTATCAGATACTGTGCCTCCCTATGGCATATTTATCTAATCTTGAAGTATCCAGCCATCTGAGAGCCTTTACTCTGGCACAATGTCATATCCTCCCCTCAGCCGCCCTTGAAGGCCAATACAGAAAGATTTCTTGCAGCCAATGCTCCTGTAACTCTGAACATACAGAAACAACAGATTATGTGCTTCTCCATTGCCCATATTACAAAGGCATCCATATTAGTCTCATTTCACTACAACCGCAGAGGGCAATTTTATACTTTCAGATACCAAATCTGCCACAGCATATAATGTTGCCAGGTTCTGCGCAGCAGCGCTTAAATCAGATCATGACTTATGCCATAAAGTAGACTAAATGAGCATATAGTTCACCATACTAGAGTACTCTGTAATTTGATATAGTCTGCCATAGTACTAACTTTTATGTTTCCCTACAACCATCCAATACTCTAATCCCTTTTAGATTATTTTTAGACTTTTGTTTTTATACTCTGTTTTATATTTTATAACTCTTTAAAAATGATTATTTTAAATTTTGATGGACCTTTTATACTTTTTAATTGACTCCACTCCCCCCCCCCCTTGTGTTGTTCCATGACCATAATAAAAATTTGATTGACTGAAGTACTGTAAACATCTGGGGATAATTTGAAGAACTCTGAGTGTGCATAAAAAGCTAACCTGGTACAGGCGGTATTCCACCAACAAGATTTTCTGCAAACTGCTGTTATTTGGAGGAGAAACAGTCCACTCCATATCCTGTAATTTGTCACCAAGATCCCCTTCATTTTTTTAAAAAAAACTAATATATCTAATGTATCAGGGTATTTTGTACAATAAGTGAGGCAAAAGATTTTGAATAAAATCATTCTTTACAATGGAGAATATTCCATTGAAGGATTCTCTGTTTATTTAGTAAATTTATAGGGCCACCCACCTTAAAAACGGGTGACTGGGTCAGTGGTGGGTTGCCCCAGTTTGGACCAGTTCACAAGAACTGGTAGTAAAACTGACGGGAGGCCCCGCCCACTAACCCGGACATCATTATAGGTGATCAGTGCATGCACAGAAGCGCACATGGGCACGATGCGAACCAGTAGTAAAGGTAAGTAGAACCCACCCGTGCTCTGGGTGGTATATAACCATTAAAATAAAATAATAAATTTATTTTTAAAAAACTATTATTGAAAACAGTCATTTAAAGGTTTATCTTATACTTGAAGGTATCCTGTATTTCACAGATAGGTAAGTTATATCCCATGGACCAGAGGTGGGTTTCAGCAGGTTCTGACCAGTTCTGGAGAATCGGTAGCGGAAATTTTGAGTAGTTCGGAGAACCGGTAGTAAAAATTCTGACTGGCCCTGCCCCCATCTATTCTCTGCCTCCCAAGTCCCAGATCGAGAGGAAATGGGGATTTTGCAATATCCTTCCCCTGGATTGGGGAGGGAATGGAGGTTTTACAGTATCCTTCCCTGGTGTGGGGTGGGAATGGAGATTTTACAATATCCTTCCCCTGCCATGCCTACCAAGCCACGCCCGCCAAGCCACGCCCACAGAACAGGTAGTAAAAAAATTTGAAACCCACCACTGCCTTGGATCATATATGGCTTTTGAGTTAATGTTGTGTGACTCCCAGCCTGTTCAGAGTTTTGCTAAGTGATGCCTACCATTTCCTAGAATTTCTACCTTGGAAGGAAGAAAAGAGGAAATCTAAAAAGATGGTCGTTAGAAAGCATGAAATTTCTAACCCTAACCCTATTGGGGTAATTTTTACCCCAACTTCATTTAGGATTAATTTCAGCCTTGCCTACCAAATAATCTCCAAAATAGTTTATGAGATAACATGATCCTCAGTAGAAATAGGATTGCCTGCTGTTCCCACAGTCTATTTTTGTAATTGAAAAATAACTATCAAAAGATAGAATTAGGGCTTTGAAGTCATCCATTTTGTATCATGTCCTGAACCTATTCAAATATTCCTCACTATAGAAAAATGTACTGTATCTCTTTAAATTCCAATCACTTATTTGAAAATAGCATATATTCAAGTACATACAATTTTTACACAAATCTAACATTCTTTCTTTTCCTTTTGTATTATATCTTTCTTCATAATTTCCCAAAATGTCTAGGAGCAGAAGAAATAAATGATTGATATGGCATTTCTAAGAACATAAAGAACACATAAAATCTGAAACCACAAATAGCATGTAAAAATAGGTACAATAACATTTTTCAGATATGAAGGAATGCCAATCCTCAGTTTAAGTATCTTACTGAGAACATTGTCTTGCAATCCCGTGCTTGACCACAATACATACTGTTGACATTCTTGAGTCAATCCATCACATATTGAAGCTTATCACCCACAGGAATCCTTAAAAGGGGAGTGGGCATTATTAAAATAAAAGAAGATTCTAGAGATCATAGTTAGAACAGTTCCTGTCCAAGGGTTCAGCCTCCTCCTTTTCATAGTCCTCAAAACCCAAGTCTCCCCAGGTTTACATATTCCCAAACCACCGTGGCCTCCTCATATGAAGACAGGGTGCTTATTAACTGCTGGGGGATATCACAGCGGCAGAACTAAATTGCAGCTTTTGAGGTAATGGCAGTCTGTCATTTACTTTCTTCGGGCAGAGCAGAGTGCAGCTCAGACGTGACTTCACAAACCTTTTCCCAGTCAGCTCTTCCTACAAAATTTGACCAAGCAGCGTTTAAGTTGACCCCAAGATGCCAGACACCTCTGAACTTAAGCTTTCAAAGGTCACTGATGGAAATGAGATGGTATATTTGCAATATGGGATGACCATAAAAAGTGCCCAAATAATACCAGCTCTGAGGTTTTTTTTTAGAAAACTAGTGAAAAAGCAAGAATCTAGCAGCAATTTTTCTATTTATTAATAGTCAATTTTTTTAGAGAAGCTAAAAATTCTAAAAATGTGATAAAATGAACCACAACTCATGAAAAGTTATGATTTTTTATAAAATGTGTTAATCAGAAAAAGTGCTAGCAAAGACCTCCGCCTGATTCTTGGCTACGATGTACCCTTTCAAATGCTCTGGACACATTCATCAGCCCAGCAAGCATGACTGATCACATTATGGAATTTGTTGGTCAATAACATCTGGAGAGCACCAGTTCTTTGCTGCTAGGTTATAGCTTAATTTTTCCTCAGTGAGCCTCAAGTTCTGCTGTGGACAGTCTCTGACCTCTGGAATAGGTGTCTCAAGATTATCTCAATCCAGTGCTGCAGATATGGCTACATATTGAATGATGACTTCCCTCATTATGCCTTCTTGATTAACGTTCACACATGATCAGTATGGAACATTGTGACCAGTGGCAGTTCTAAGCTAAACTGTTGCATTATTAATGCTACTGCTACAAGTTTATTAGGTATATAGATATTCATTTGCATGACAGAGCAAATGGCCGCTATATCAACCACTTCATATAACTACGTCATATAAATGGGTTGCCCGTCAGGCCCTGCTGATAAGATGCAAACTATTATCAACAACATGGCACATCTGTTCATATAAACTTCCCCTAAAAAATATTGCTATACATTTTTAAAGCTTCTTACATGGTTGCATACAACTTTAAAATTTCACATGAGAAAGGGTAATATAGGCATATCTTGCATTAATTAATTACCAATCAGTCACAAAAACATATTTAATTACCAATATAACAATACAAATAATAGTAAATGTATGGTCAGAATGCTATTAAATATTGGTGCAATTAATATAACCCAAAGCCCCTCAAAATTAAAAATATTAATGCCTTGATGGTCAAATGAAGCAGTCAATATGTAAATTTCCCCAGGAAAATATCAATACCCCACTATTCCCACCATAACAATGCCCTTCTTGGAGTTTCTGATTTATTATTTCATATTCAGAGATATGGAGCAAGATTGATTCATTGATTCATTCATTCATTCATGCTGTACACCATCCAACACCCACCAATTCTGGAGAGTTCACAAATATAAAGACAGAAAACAATAAAACAATACAATAATAAAAGATGGGTACCTCAAATGGTAAAAACCAGGTATGAACAAGAAGCAAACATGGGGCTTCAATCACCCTCAAAAAAGCCTGGGCAAAGAGCCAAATCTTAAAATCTCTCCCAACACCAGTAGCTAAGGGCTACTGGAATATGCATGAGCAACAAAGTATTAAAAGTAAAATTCAGAACTTGTTTCTCAATGGCCATGAAAGGCTATCTTCCCAAGCAGAGGCAGCCAGCCTTTTTTAGTGAGTATTCTTTTCTTTGCCAATATTTCTTTGCCAATATTGTCAATATCAAGTCGGAGCATCTCACACCGGATCAACACCACAACCATGCTGACAAGTTTGAGCTGACCTATTTCTGAGCATGGTGAGAAAAGAAATGCAAAGAAACACACAAGCATTACAGGAAGCAGAGCAGATGATTTTGGAGCTCACTGCTTGCCTTGGATATATCTACAATAAGGTTTGCAACAAGCCTCCCAGAGTCACCTTGTAGGAGAGATGGATAGCATTAAAATTAAACAAACAAACAAACTGATTTCCAGGATGACATTATAAGACACGGAAATAAATTGTGATGCCACAGTCAGTATCTTATGGCCTGGCCATTCAATTAACATCTGCTTCACACTGACATCTGCTTCACACTGTCCAAATAGTGAATCAATTCAACAAGAGTTTTCTTGCCTCTATCATCACCTCCACCTCTTCCATTCCTACATCTTAAAGTTATGTTGAATATTTCTTCTCTACTGTTGTTAGAGCTCATAATTTTGTTACTGTGCACTTTTTTATGTTTATATCCCCCATCCAAGCTTCAGCAACATTCTTATTCTTTTAATTTAAAGGATTAACAACATGCACACTTTACTATTTGATATTTTTTTCAGGTGGAGCAATCAAAATTTTACCCAAAGGTCTACTCTTAACTTTGTCATATTTGATTGTGTTTCATTTTGGATATCTTATTTTTAAAAAATGAAGCTATATTTTAATGGAATAATTTTTGTTGTTGTAATAATATTATGTAAACCCCTTAAAATTAATGTTGGATAGTATATTTTAAACAAAAATAATGTGGTAGATTTCCATTCTCTGCCACAAAACTAAAAGAACTGGAGAAAGCATTCTCACTTGATAAAAATATTCCCAGGTATGAATAAGCCATGACTGAAGACAACAGATACATAAGGATGGTGAGTATATACTGCACATAGTATCAAGGTTTAGACTTATGTACGGCTTATTGGAAGAAGTGAAAATAGGCTGTCTGCCATTCCAATATTGAAATGCTGTACAATAAGTATGAATATATTTCAGGGATTTCCATCTTGGATAGGAAACTCTTCCCAGGATTATGCTGAATATTTTTGGGGAGAACAAAGGTGTGGTAGATGAAGCTATGATGCAAATAGGCAGGGCAGTGCCAAGCATTTGGTTAAGACTAAGATTATCTCTATTTTCTTGAGTTCAGGAAGGAGAATTTGAAATTGGATTGTTTTAGTTATGTTAAGTGGAATCTAGGAGATTCACTGTGCATTTCCTCCTTGAAAATCCTTTTTATCTCTTCAATCTTCAGCTACCATTGCTGAAGGGCGGGTTACAAAAATTGGATTGGATCCAAGATTGCATGTCATTTTAGGATCTCTAATGGCTCACCCTTAGTGATGAGTGATGAGATGGTTTATACGCATCATGAATCTGACATTGGTTTGGTTACCATGGCACTCCAATATCAATTTAGGAAACTAAATTGACTGGAAGGCTGTTTTCCCCATTGTGGAGAAAAGGATTTTAAGGATATATATATAGAAGTAAATGTATGTAAAGTATTTCTAAATATAGGAAAGGTACTCAACATCTCTGGCTACATAATTAACAAAGGGAATAATCTAGGAAGCAATTTTCGTGCACAAGCTATTCAGAAATAAGCACGGCATTATTTTGATCTACTTCTTATTCATTTCATTGTGCATGTCCTCATTTCAATGCATTTCTTGAATGGATTGTCATCATGTTACCTCACAGTGGAGTTTTTGTATCTGTCAAATTCCAGCTTCCCAAATCATATGTTTAAAAATAACTCTGTGTGTTGAAAGCATATTTATGTATTACTCCCTTACTTATCTTTCTTCTTTTCCATATTTTTCTTCCCAGCTCCTGCCTTTCTTCAAATTCTTTCTTTCTTCCTTTCCTCTCCCCCACCCCCCTCCACTCCCCGCTTCTCTCACACACATACACCCAGAGCTGGACTGAAGCCATGTGGGCCCGTCTGAGGCCTAGCAGGAGACAGAACAGGGCGAGACCCATCTTGAAGCTGCTCCTCTTCACAGACCTGCAGGCACCTTATGCAAACCACAAAACGGTAACCAAATAAACAATCAACCAACCCGAGTGCCTCCGGCTCACTCCACCCCCACATCTTCCTCCCGCCCCTTGCTGTCCTTTCCCCCGGCTCTTGGCAAGCTGCCATAGAGCCGCCAAGCTGCTGATGGAGCGTTCTGGTGCCAGGCCTTGGAAATGATGGAAGCTGAGTCTCTGGAGGCCTGCGAGCAAGGGAAGAAGCAGGCTGGCTGGCTGGCTGGCTGGCTGGCTGGCTGGCTGGCTGGCTGGCTGGCAGGCTGTTGGGTCCTGCCCTCCTCGGAGCCATGCTTTTAGGCTTCTGGGCATGTTCTTCAAAGCTGCAAAGATCAGACAGGCAGGAGTTTCTATTCTGCACCCCTAGCTCCCCCCAAAGGCACCCCTGGCTTTAACATCAAGGTAAGGGCAGGCAACAGTTTAACAGGTGTTCTTTTTCCCCTCTGCCTCCCTATCCCTTGCACAGGCTGCAGGACTTCTGAGGGAGATGTGACTGTTGAAGGTGTCAGGCCTCAAGGAGGAAAATAAGGGGCATGATTTGGCCTCCCAGTCATTTCTCACATCAATTACATAGTTTTCCTCTGGTATTGCTACATAAATTGAAAGAAGCACGTTACAGAAAAATTGTCACACACACAAAAAGCATCAGACAGCAATTCTCTATTGCATTGGCTCCCCTTCGGTCTCCAGATATGTGATTAGACTTATTGAGTAGTGAAGAAAAAGCTCTCTCTATATGCTCAGAACTATCTTAATGACTGCCAACTAGAAAATAAACCACACTAAATGCAGTGAGACAACATGCATGATGCAGTTTTACATGTAGTCAATAAATCTGCAATTTTATGCACATTTACCTGGAAGTAAGCATTCCTGAATAAAGTTATATATAGAAGGTTAGTTCTGGAAAGAACCCTGGAGAGCATATCATGCAAACCTGGATGTGGAATTATACCAGGTATAATACCCTCCAGATTTTTGGACCACCACAGCTGGCATTATTCCCTGTCATCTAGACTATTTTGCTGGGATTAATAGTCATTGGCAGCCTTTCCTCATTCTGAGATTTAACTGAGTCCACCCAGGCTTCAACATTTCTATTCATTATTATATTAGAATAAGAACTGCAATGTTTTTTCCCATGACAAACATTGCCAGGTACCTAAAGTATGGACTGGCAAAATGTTGCTTGTTTGTTTATCTAATTATATAATTTATAGAACTGACAAAAAGTTGCTTGTTTGTTTATCTAATTATATAATTTATAGAATTGTTATCTCACAAGCAAGTGTCTCTGAGCTCTTTGAAGTAGTTCAAAATCTATTTGGAGATTTCTGGATATCTATTATACAACTTTAAACCTAATTCTCCCTATGATAAGTTAAGTTGATGAAAAAGAAAGATGGGGAGGTATGAATAAATGTTAAAGAAAGGTCTGAACATACTCAGTACAATCACAAATTCTTAATTAGTTTTTTAAATTCTTATCTACTTGTACCCTTTTTCCTCTGGTCCAGATTTCAGGAATCTAGCAATAATTAAAAAAAAGTTTTTACAAGCCTAAATGTTTCCTTACTACTGCGCTGAAGAATGAAGCAACTTAACTGCTAATATTGCATTGAATATCTGTTGTACTTTTGTCAATAATTTTAATTGTTTTCAACAATTAAAATGGCCATTTCAGAAATCTCAAGAAAGAAAAGATCTATTCCAGGAATACAAAGTTTGCTACAGCATTTGCTAACTGAGAATGAGAGGTGTTGTATTCATCAATGGTGAAATCCATTTTTTTTTTACTATCGGTTCTGTGGGCATGGCTTAATAGGCGTGATGTGTCTTGGTGGGCGTGACAGTGGAAGGATTACTGCAAAATCCCCATTTCCTCTCTACTCCTGGGGGAAAGATACTGCAAAATCCCCATTCCCTCCCCACTCCTGGGGGAAGGATATTGCAAAATCTCCATTCCCACCCCTCTTTGTGGCCAGCCAGAGGTGATATTTGCCAGTTCTCCAAACTACTCAAAATTTCCGCTACCAGTTCTCCAGAACCTGTCAGAACCTGCTGGATTTCACCCCTAGTATTAATACTGCACATCTCAAACATTCCTGTTTAGGGAACGCTGAATTAAGTTATCTGAAATAAAAGGTAACCTACCTTTCCTCAGTAAATGTTAACTGATTATATTCTCCCTTTCCAGTCTTACTATCAGACCCAAAGAAAATATTAAAATAGGTTCCCTGTTTGGATTTAACACTTAACCTCAAAAGCTGCAAACCAAATGGAAAAGGCATTTTTATGTCAGCAAGACATATGGTACATACCAGTAGGCACATAAAGATAAGAAATGAGTTTTGGGGAATATGAAAACAAACCCACTTGGTTCATCCTGCTTCTTTACCTTCCTTCTCGACTCCTACCTTCCCATCATCCACCCCTCAGGGCAGACTGCACTCTATGGTATGTGTGTGGCTACTGGCGACAGTGCTGGGTGGTAAGAGAACATCAAAGGGACTGGGGAGTACCAGGGAGCTAAAAAGGGTGTAATTAAAAAGCCTGGGTTGTACTATTTTGTGCAGATGTTTGAAGTAGCTCAGAGCAGAGAAGCATCAAAGCCTTGAGAACGAGCTGGAAGTGTGTGTGTGAGGGGGGGGGGACTAGAGACAGAAAATCAGGAGTCTCATCACAGTGGAACAAATTGGCTCAGGACCTGCACCTGCTGATGCAGAGAACCTTTGATGATCACAGACTGGAAGGAGGGCTAAAAGGGCAAATAGGTCTAGTAGTCCAATTCCCTCATTCAGGTTGCAGAGTATAACACTGAAGCAGGGGTGGGTTTTACTTACCTTTACTACCAGTTCGCAATGGGATCGCATGCGCAGATCGCCAATGACAACATCCGGGGCAGGGGTGGGGCCTCCCGCTGGTTTTACTACCGGGTCTTGCAAACTGGGCTGAGCCGAGGGCAACCCACCACTGCACTGAAGTCACATACCTGCAAGGTAGGCCAGAAGCTGAGTTTGGGCAAAAGAACAGAAGAGGGGGGGAAAAGTATGCACAATAAAATAAAATCAACCAAACAGGGCCTTGTTTGCTCTGGCATCCTTTCCCTGAAATTCTAATTTCTAGACCAGGGGTCTACAACCTTAAACACTCAAAGAACTATTTGGACCCATTTCCCACAGAAAAGAAAACATCAGGAGCCACAAAACCCTTCCTGTGCCTGACTATTTCTTGAGCAGCTTCAAAACTAGCATATGTAGTTGAATTAAATGTTGTGTTTTCTTCTGAAACTTTTCTTTTCTTGGATTTATCCATGGTTGGCCAACTGGGGGTTGAAAAGCTCAATAAATCGTGTGCTGGTGGGTATCACACATTGGTGGTGGTGACGCATATTTTGAGTGACAGGGAGCCGCAGCAGAGGGGTGAAAAAGCCACATGCGGCTCCAGAGCCGCGAGTTGCTGACACCAGATTGCTAGGATTGATCACTTCCAGCTTTTATGGAATATGACAGAGATGTTTTTGCTCTGGAGAAATTTGAGGTGACTAATAAAATTGCAATATATGACTCTAAGTATTTTCTCCCCCCCCCCCCCCCATACTTTTGCCTTCACATTATACTAATTGCTGGATATTCTTCAATTTCAATATTTATCTTCATGCTTTTTTGTGGGCCTTTATAGATTATAAAGTCCTCATAATCTTTTTTTTAAATAAAAAGAACAGTTAGCAATGACTCACACAAACTATGCAAAACAAAAACCAAGCAACCTTACTCACATCAGGGGATATCCCATCCCCCCAAATTTCTCAATCTTCTACAATAAGGGATAAGGTTTGTTTTCATAATTATATGTAGGATGAAAATTGTAAATCCTCAGTGTGAGTTAAATACAGTCATGAAGACTTCTCATGTGAAATACTGGTCAGTTTATTTCTAAACCAGCTAAAATACAGATGCTTTTAAAAATTCAAATGCCTTGCTTGAATCAGAGCAAGACATTCAGTGCATTTATATCTTATTTCCACATTAGTTTACCAGATTTCAATAGATAGTGTACATGTCTGATAAAACTCCAATAATCACTCTTTGCTTTATTTCAAGACATTAGGCCAATACCTATAAAGATTAAATAATTCTCCAAAATTCTGATTCATTTTAATATAGTAAGAGAGGTAATGAACACTGTCCCAGCAATTCTGCTTGGGTCTTCTTGCATATTGGTAAATTAATAAATAAACCAAGTAATCTCAGCTTATTTATTATTGTTATATACAAAAAGGGATTTATAAATTGTTGTTTATAACAAGCAGAATTTAAAATTGGGGTCTATCTTTTGAGCAGCATGTGATCAAAATATATAATCATAAAACTTGATTAAAGAATCAAAACTATCCATTTCTGTAGTTGAAATCTAACCAAATGTTCTAAAAGATTTTGACCAAAAGTTAACTGTCAAAATGCATCAGAAAGAACCTGATCATCTATATGTAAGGCAAATTGATCCAGCTCTAATACGACAAGAATAGAATGGCATAAAAATACATTACTTGATCATTTCTGCCTGAGGTTTAGTTCACTTGTTTGAGTTTTCCATTCTGTAAAATTATGATTTGGTCCAGACAATAGTGCCCATAGTAGAAGCTGTATGAAATTTTAATGGAAGGTTTAATGGAAGGAAGGTTTAATGGAAGGTTTAATGGAAGGTTGGAAGGTAAACTGCATGTTTTTATTAGGAGAAAGTAAAAATCTGGGTCCAATAAATTTATCTCAATCTTTGTTTCCAACCTGATGTGCTTCATATAAATTGGATTACAACTGCTATCATTCTCAACAGCAAGTCCTATGCTAGAGTTTCTCATATATTTTAAAGTGCTACAAATCTTCTGATATAAGCAATGTGGCATGCCAGCAAGCAATCCCATAACGAGGTACCTGGCATCTACTTATTGCCACAAGCACTTATTCTTATCCATTTTATTAGACCTTTCCAAATCTAGCTGTCTGGACATTGATGCTCTGTTTTTGTTTTTTTTCCCTCTTGGAAAGCCTGTTCATCTGGTGCCTCCTAACAACAGCATTCATAGAAGTGGGAAAATTCCCAGGTTGCAAACAGCCTCATGATTGCAATCTGCTTGACTCAGGGAGAAAAATCAAATTGTCCAGGAATGTACAGTAGTTAAGAAATGTTAGACTCTGGATTTAATGATTTAGTGGTGGTGGGGAAAACTCTTGTAAAAATATGGTATATTTGAGACCCTCTCTGAGAGGGCACTAAACGTCTGCTCCACAGTTCTCCCATTATGAGAGAAAAGATTACGATAGAATAAATATCAGTGCTTCTGCACGAAGAAACTGTACTTTTGCAACTGGATGTTTTGCAAAATACTGTATTCTGGCTTGTCCTAGGTGTTAACATTTTCCTATCAGTACAGATTAATCAGAGTAAATCTTACATATACCTTGCCATCTTCTGTATCAGGCCACAGGATAGGAGTGTATTCAAAGATCATGCTTCAGACTGACAATTGAAGCAATTTTGGAATGATGCATATCAGTCTTCTTGCAAATGCACCTCTCTCTTTCGTCTTTCTTTGTGGTTGCTTTTCCAATAAACGAGTCACACTGATTGCTAAATAAAGTAGAGGGTATGTACTTCACCCACAAACATGACTCAGAGAAACCCAAAGACATCATTCATTCCAGTGGGGAAAATAAGCAAGGCAGATTGCCAGCAAGAGTACGAACTCCTTTCAAATAACTTGTTAGTAAAATTGGATAGTACAATTACAATTTAAAGACTCAACTGATAGATAGAAATATAAAATAAATACAATACTTCTTTTAAATAGAAAAAGAAAAATGGGTGATTGTGTAGAGGAATAGAAATATTAGGGAATTGGATAAAAGACTTCATATTCAAGCATGAAGAATTTTTGATCATTAATTCACTTAGGAATGCATCACTGAGCTCATAACCAGGCCCCTGCAGTCCAGGATCCTCAAAAGACCAGCAATGTCTGGAACATTTACATTTCTTTTTTAACAACAGAAAACTGAATTCACTTTAGTAATGACTAACTTATCTTGTTGATATCAGTAGGTTTAAAATAAATGTAGTAACTGACTTTATCCAGGCTACTTTGAGTAGTGTGCTGTTAGCCATACTCCAAAAATATATAAAAATAATAAAGATGAGATTTTAAAAAGTATTGTACAAAGCTAGCACAAAAAATATAAATTACATTTATATTTAATTAAAATTAAATACACTTACTAAAAATTATTTTCTGTATTATGTATTTATTAATGCTCTCTTTTTGCATAAAACATTTCAATTTGGTAACAACTTTTGAAGTTTGATAACCTAACCCAACATGAAGAATTAAGTACAGATAATCCTTGATTTATGACTACAATTGGGACCAGAATTTCCATTGCTAAGTAAGGTGGTTGTTAAATGAATCAAGCCCAATTTTATTACCTTTTTGGCCATCATTCTTTAGTGAATCACTGCAGTTGTTAAGTGAATCATATGGCTATAAAGCAAATCCAGTTTTTCCCATTCACTTTGCTTTACAGAAGCTGGCTGGAAAAGTCACAGGTGGCAGTCAAATTACTGTGGGACAGTATAATGGCTGTAAATATTTGTCATTTGCTAAGCAACCAAATTTTGATCACATGATTATGGAGATGCTATTCTGGATGTTAAGTACAAGAACCAATCATAAATCACTTTTTTCAGTGCCATTGTAACTTTGAACAGCCATTAAACCAGTAGTTGTAAGTTGTGGAGTAATCATAGATATGAACTTATATAACAGAGATGAAATAAATATCTTCTAAATGTTGCTGAGCTATAATCCGGGCACCTTTCCAACGAGCAGACAATAATCAATTTTAAGAAGCACTGAAACTTATAGCTGAATATTAGTAGGGTCACTTTTACCCTTTCAAGATGGTTTTTGCTTGGGGACAGGGACAGGGATTTCACATAAATATATCTAAAGTCTTCAAGTAAAGCTTGACATATTGTGCCAAAATCATGGACACATCCATAAAAAATTTTTGAAAGCAATATAGACGTGTGCCATACTTCCTTCAGGGATTTTTTAAAATTCCCAGTCAAGTTTATGGCCCTAATATTTCTAGCGATCTTTCATCAGGGATTAGCTTCCAAGCTCAGGTAAATTCAACTGTTAGTTATGATAATAAATGTATGACTTACTGTTGCTGTGCCCTTTCAAAAAACAAATAATTGTTTTTGATTTTACTATATATTGTCTAAATCAAACAGTTGCATCTGGAGATTAACCCCTCCTCAATCAGATTCCATGAACAATCAGCCAAATCAGGCTAATATTTGGCCTAGAAGCAAATTTAGTGGACTGTGTTCAGGAGAGGTCCCAATGGAACTAAGTACACCATTGTTTAGAAGTGGGAAAGATGGGAGGATATTTAAGTAATATGCCCCTGTGCAGGAAGAAATCTGTCAGACACATTTTCTGATGCAGTTGCTTGTTAAAGGAGTTCCTTCTGAGGAGGGCATAATTTGCAATGGTGTTTATGGGTAAGCACCTCTATATGTTACAAGAGTACCCCGGACTGGAAAAAGAAATAATCTTCTCCGTACTGCAACAAGGAATGCACATTCCCAGGGTCAGCAAAGAGTGGAAAACAAAGAGGCAGGAAAAGGATGCAAAGAAAAATGTATTTTATCACCATTTGGCCTCCATCAGCAAATCAGAGATGCAATTCCATTTACACATATAGCAAGGTTACATAGATTATGCTATGCTCATGAAATATGGAATTATTGAGTGATGACAAAATACTGGTAGTATTTCTGTAAATGCATATGGATATTTGGAACACACACAGTGATGAATCTGCAAATATTATAGGTTTTAAGTACAATAAGGCTCCAAGTACTAAATTTATTCCTGGAAATAATTTCCCCATGTTTATTCCTTCTAGTGGTTAGAAAGGCTTTTCAAGCCTTTCTTTTTTTTAAATTGTCCTTTGAAGGCTAACAGAGGACATCATTTAATAAACTGAGTGGGCAAAGGATTTTTAAAATGTGTGTTAAGACTAAGTACAACTTGACTGATTGATTGTGTGCCTTATGTGTCAACAAGTTAGTATCAGCTCTAGAAATAGATTTTTTTCAGAAAAGAAAACTTTAATACGTTCATTTAACTGTTACGTTAACCCATATACTTTAGAGTGAAATTGCCATGCTGAAGATCAGCAATTTCCCATTCAATTTTGAAAACACAATATTGGGAAATCAACAGCCAACAGTATTTTGCCATATATGCATTAATCTTCACCAGAAAATGACAACATTTATACGGTATTAAAATGATTGCATTATTGTTAAAACAACTGAATTGTGACTTTTTTTTTTTAATTTGATTTATATGCCGCCCTTCTCTGGAGACTCAGGGCGGCTTACAAGGCGCTAAGCAATAGCCTTCATACTTTTGTATATTTATACAAAGTCAGCTTATTGCCCCCACAAACTGGGTCCTCAATTTACCTACCTTAGAAAGGATGGAAGGCTGAATCAACCTTGAGCCTTGGTGAGATTCGAACCTGCAATAATTGCAGGCGACTGATGTTAATAACAGGGCTTTAGACCACTGTACTATCCAAGACTTCTGGTACTAACCATCAACTGATTAGATCCAGATTAATTCCTAGAGTAGAATCATTTAGATTAAAAAAACCAACTTGATTTAAGTTAGTTGTGATTAACTCAGACCTTACTCATTTTAACTGATCTGCTCTAGATATGAAAAATCTGAGTCCAAGTGAACAATTAGTAACACCTATAAAGTCTTATAACACCTGTAAGGGACGTGATGTCTCAGTGGCTAAGACGCTGAGCTTGTCAATCAAAAGGTCGGCAGTTCAGCGGTTCGGATCCCTAGTGCCGCATAACAGGGTGAGCTCCCATTACTTGTCCCAGCTTCTGACAACCTAGCAGTTCGAAAGCACGTAAAAAATTCAAGTAGAAAAATAGGGACCACCTTTGGTGGGAAGGTAACAGCGTTCCGTGTGCCTTTGGCGTTTAGTATGCCAGCCACGTGACCACGGAGATGTCTTTGGACAGTGCTGGCTCTTCAGCTTTGAAATGGATACGAGCACCCTCCTCTAGAGTCAGGAATGACTAGCACATATGTGTGAGGGGAACTTTTACCTTTACCTATAAAGTCTTGAGGTTCCCAATTCTATCATATTATAATTTCTATTTCTCTATAAACATGGCTTATTCTCAGGAAGAAATTCTGAAAATCAAAAGGATTGCAAAAAAGGATCATATCAAAACTCAGAACAAATTCCATAAAGGAATGATTCTCTAATATATAAATGGTTTCAAGGCTACTGGCTATTAGGAAATATGCTTACCAGGTTAGATAAAACTGACACCAAAACAGAGAGGAAATTTGTGCTGAATTCAGATTACTTTTCTAAGATTTTTCTAGACAGGAGAGTTCACTATGGCCTAAATTAGAGAAAGAGTGCTACCTAAGTGTCAACTATTTTTGTAATAAATGGGGGGGGGGGGAGCTCTCCAAGGTCCTGCAATCTTTGGCTGTCATAAACAAGTTCTCCTATTGATTCTTAGAGATGCAGCTATAGATTAACAGAATTGGAAGAGATCTTGTAGGTCAACTATTCTAGTCCAACCCCCTACCCAAGCACACCCTATACCATTTTTGAAAGATGGCAGCCCAGTCTCTTCTTGAAAGCTTCCAGTGATGAAGCTTCCACAACTTCTGAAGGCAAGCTGTTCCATTGGTTGATTGTTCTCACTGTCAGAAAATGTCTCCTTATTTCCGGGTTGAATCTCTCCTCGATCAGTTTCCATCCATTATTCTTTGTTTGGCCTTCAGGTGCTTTGGAAAATAGCTTCACCCCCTCCTCTCTGTGGCAGCCCCTCAAATATTGGAGCACTGCTATCATGTGTCCCCTGGTCCATCTCTTCACTAGACTAGCCATGCCCAGTTCCTGCAATCGTTCATCATTATATTTTAGCCTCCAGTCCCCTAATCATCATGGTTGCTCTTCTTTGCACTCTTTCTAGAGTCTCAACATCTTTTTTTATAGTGTGATGACTAAAACTGGATGCAGTATTCTAGGTGTGGTCTTACTAAGGCTTTATAGGATGGTATTAGTTCATTACTTGAGTTTGATTGTATCCCTCTGTTAATACAATTTAGGATTGCATTGGCTTTTTTGACTACCACTGCACACTGTTGGCTCATATTTAAATGGTTGTTCACTAGGACTCCAAGATCCCTCTCACAGTTACTGCTATTAAGCCTGGTTTCACCCAGTCTGTATGTGTATGTTTGGTTTTTCTTGCCTAAGTGTAAGACTTTACTTTTCTCTACACTGAAATTTCATTTTGTTAGAAGGTCCAGTGTTATAGGTTCCCATTCCTCATTAGAACAAGACAATAAGTGTTCCTCACCTAAATGTCAGAACTTGTCTTGTTCAGAGAGGTATTTCTTAAGAATGAGGTACTTGAATTTCAAATATTTTCTTATGTTACCTTAATTATTCACATATGTATAATAATTATTCATTGTTATGAATCACTGATATCATATCATCATTATGATCATAATTTTCAAGTATAACAAAGTGGTCCTAACAGTGAGAGTTGGGTCGGAACTCTACAGATGTAGAAGAACTTTTCCCAAATGTTTGCCAAGAAAATCATCAGCACCTAACTAATTCCAAAATAAGCAAGAAGCCTAACTTTGGCTCATAACTAATGGTCAAAATTACACACAACATTACAATGTGATGGGTTTTTTTTCAAGTATAAATGTTGAAAACAATATTTTAATTGGAATGTCAGGAAAATTTGAAGAGAAAATGAATCGTTTCCTCTCTTGGGCACTAATTGCCCAACTTTTACCATTGTACCAAATAATCCCGATTGGATCATCTGTCCCAAATCCTCAAGTGTCTCAGCAGAAAATTGCTTCAGCAAAGTCATCCCCATAAAAACAGAACACTCCTAAAAATAAAGGTATCTCCAAACCAACAACAAAGGACTTTTTTTCCTCAGCAGATCCTGTCCTAACTTATGAGCCTCCATATGCATTGAGACTTCAGCTCCCAGGAGGCCTCATTTTGTGGGCCATGCAGGATGAGAATTTGGAATACCTTCATAATTTGAGAAAATCGGATTGAGAAAGGCTGTTCTATCTTACTCTTGCATGAGAAAGATAAGATTGAAAGTGTGTTTTCTTTCAAAATATACTTCAAAATAATAATAAATTACTCCACTGACAAAACCTCCCTGGCTCCATGAAACCTCAATGTTCCAGTGAAGGAGAATTAACCCAGATTAAACACACAGAAATAATGGAAGACAAAGAATGAAAACACATCTGTAAGGCCAGATGGATATTTTGTGTTAAAATTGTCCACTGAAGATACATTGCAGAACAACTATGCTCTGAATATCTTGCCTAATAATTCTCTTCCTATCCAGATTAATGGTCAGTTGTACCAAACTAGACCAAGCCCAAAAGCGACAAAGACCCTTACCAATTCCCATGATCTCTAGGAAAGGCAAAAGAAAATATCCCTAGCGAGATCTGCTGGCACATTTTTTCCCTTTACCTCATACACTTCATCTTGAACATTTCTACTGCTGGGCGGTAGAGATGCCACAACATGCCTGTGCCTGAAAACTCTGGAAAAACGAAGAGAAGGGGAGACTGTGGTGAGCCGGCTGTGTTGCCTTCCGCCCACCCACTGGCTCCATACAGACAGAACTTCGGTCCTTCTTTGGGCTTTGCTAAATCCCCTTCTCCCCAAACCACAAGATACTACCTAGCAGAGAGAGATAACAGAGGGTTATGTGCTTAGAAGAGGCTGAGGTGGACGTTTGTGTGGGGGTTGTTCTCTGGTAAGACACCCTACACAAACATCATCCCCTCAACAAAAGACAGACAGGGAACCTGCAATTTGTGGGGACAGAGACTCCAAGGGGGGGGGGGGGGTGTATATAGTACTTCCACCCTCTTCTTCCAATGTCTGCTGCCAAAGCCTCAGGGCTACTTTCTTGGGAGGTCTTCCGACCAACACTGATGATGGTCTGATGAGATGTCAAAATATGAACACTTGCAAAGGCAGAGAAGTTAGTGAAATAAATGCAATATAACCTATGAGCAATTTTTTAGATCTAGATTTGGGCTCCAATTCGTGCTATACATTTTCTCTTATTACCTTGGACAAGTTGATAAACTATTCCATTTGTAATATGGGAATAAAGGACTGGAATAAGATCAACATTGGGGGAAATATATTTCTTCTGAAAGTGCTGTAGAAATAATCAGTACCATCATTTTTAATAAATGACTTGCTCTGCATACTTGATTATGATTTTATGTCAAGCTTTGTAGTTTTGTATAATTTTTAAAATGACATTCCAATGCATCAAAAATTATTACAAACCAGGTATACATATATATATATATACACACATACATATACACACACATACATAGATGCATACACACACACCAATATAAATATATGATATACACCTGTGCATGCACACACACACACTTTCTTTTGTCCATGTGTATTTTGTTACTTTTCTAGAACACTGAAAGAAGTCACAGCATGCAGGAATCATGTGGAAGTGAAGTAGGTCTGTATCTCGATTGGCTATCTCGAAATGTATAGAATGAACTTCCTTAATGCTAAGTCAGATTTCAGGTAATGTCAATGGAAGGCACCAAGATGGGAAATTTGTATAGTTAATCCTTGGTGAGATAATGGGCTTGGAAGTCCATGATCACCACTCTCCATTGTAGAAGAAGACAAGAATATAATTAATATACAAACAGAGCATCCAACAAAACATTGCAATATGTAGTGCTCCCATTCCATTTAGCAGAGTTCAATTTTTCTGCAATGTCCATTCAATATTTTAAAATCATTGAACATTCTTAATCTTTTGAGAATTGCTTTTTGTGTCTGAGGCCTTAAATTCATTAAATGTAGTGAGTGAGTATCATTAATTCGGGATCTTCAAATCAATATCAACAGCAAATTATTGTAGTCTTAGACATACTGATAGTTGTCAACTTATGATCACAATTGAGCCCAATATGTCCATTGCTAACCAAAACAGTTATTAAGTGAGTTTTGCTCCATTTTATGACTTTTCTTGCCACCGTTGTTAAGTGAATCACTGCAATTGTTAAATCAGTAACATGGTTGTTAAATAAATCTGGCTTCCCCATTGTCAGAAGGTAATCACATGACCCAGAGACACTGCAACCATTGTAAATACATGCTAGTTGCCAACCATCCAGATTTTGAACATTTGACCATGGGGATGCTGCAACAGTTGTAAGTGTGAAAAACAATC
This sequence comes from Ptyas mucosa, assembly GCA_012654045.1. Classification (NCBI taxonomy): domain Eukaryota; kingdom Metazoa; phylum Chordata; class Lepidosauria; order Squamata; family Colubridae; genus Ptyas; species Ptyas mucosa. The sequence continues at coordinate 6,080,485 of WNWU01013589.1, read as the reverse complement.
AAAAGTCACTTTTTTCAAACAGTCACTAAACAAATTATTGTAAGTCAAGGACTCCCTATATTTGTCTATATAATTTGTATGAAACTAGATAGAATTCTTTGAGTTGTAGGTTCATCCCATCTTTAGATTCTAAACTGGAGAAATGCTTATGTGAGAAATGTCTACTGTCAATTTGAATCTCTACATATGTAGCTTTGTATGCTTTTTAGAAGCCAGTCATTATAACAAAATTATCAGAAGTTTCCAAAAGTGACTTCTCCCAGGATCCAGCGTTCGATCATAGACAAGCTTATAGTTTACTGTAACTCAAGAATAAACCTGGACAGGAACCAGAGAAATAGAAGACGTTTACCATGGGCAGGGCTGGTATTGTATTCTGGGTAAGAGTGTTTTGTTCTACTGTCTTTATAAGAATACTAAGCTTATATTTAGGACTTCTCTATAGTTTTTCTGTATTTTCTACCTCAAAATGGCAGGAAATTGCAATACCAACTATTGGCAATTAAACCATTGAAATTGGGGACACAATACAAATTGGAAAAGAAAAGAAAAAGATGGCAGCCATATTCTAAAGGATTGCATTAGCTAAGTTTATCACACATCCAACTGAAAACCCTACTTAGGATTTCTTCCTGCTGCTTACATACAGATACAAAGCTTTGCTAATTCACAGTTGTCCTGTGTAAAATACTTTAGTATAAAAATGCAGCGTAGCATCCTTTGCTGCTGGCAAATTTCCTAAAGTTATGTTTGTCCTTAAAAAACAAAGGTTTAAAAGCAACTTGACATAAAGAAATATAGCCGACAAGATTCTTGCCACCACCATATCAGAAAATGTATCGCAGATTTGGGAAATGTGGGGGGGGGGGGAATGTCAAGTTGCTATTTAAAATGACACTGGGGCTGGGCCCCAAAGAAAAGAAGGCGACCCTGTAATTGTCTTGATCGTGCTGCAAGATAACAGAAGACATGTCTCCATCCAGTGCCTACTTGCTTGATGAAAAGGGCCAGAGCAGCCACTTCCTCCCACCCCCTCCACAGCCTACTTTGGCAGCTGCTCCCCTGAAGCTCCATCAAGGCCAAACTTGTGGGTCAGGCTGCGTGCCAGCAATTGGAGGCCTCCCACTTCATGCTTGGAGGCCTAGTTTGTACTGCCTTCCCTTCCCACCGCAGGTTCAGCTCAGTGCTTCTTCAGCCTTCTACTGAAGAGGCTGCAGGGCTTTAAATAGAAAAGGGAAGAGATGCCTAAAAATAAAGTTTAATTACAGAGGAAGAGGGTGACAGGGGTTCAAAGTGCTCAGAGGAGCCGGAGGAAAGGGACACAGGATTCTCTTCCCCTCTTGCCGATCCAACTGCTTGAATGGATTCCGCCTACATATAATCACTAGCTCTCTTTCTGGCCCTGCTGTTTTGATCCTGCTATACTCTTGTGGCAGGAGTATATTACTCTAATGCAACACTATTTTCTAATTAATTTTTCTGTTTTGCTCTCAGTTTTGTGAATTATGTTGGGGATTCAACATTCAGATAATATCAGACTGTAGCACTGCTCTGTTCAAACATACCAGCAAAATATTGGATTATTTATAAAAACAACAACAGGTTTTCACAATAGAAAACCATGACTTGTTTAGCAATCAAAATAACCAGGGGATGTTACCAGAGATCTTTTCAGTGACAGGCTAGAAAAGACAAGGGATTGACAGATGTGACAGTGATATATGACATGGAAGAAGTTAATGGAATGCTTTACTGAGACCGGTGTTCAATCTAGGCGGCTTTAAGATGTGTAGGCTTCAATTCTCAGAAGTCTCCAGCCAGTCATAAACTGTGCACTTCTGATTTGAAGAGAAAGAAAAGCTTTAATTTGGATTGAGATCCTTCTTTTCTGCATCAGGCTTAATTGTTCACTTTAAATGGTTGATACGCTTACAGAGAAGGCACCTCTCCAAACCTTTGTTTATTAGCTGGTTTTAATTTTTGTAATTTCAATCCATTTTATATTTATAATTGTTGAACATTCATTTTGTCTTGATGTAAATTGCTCAGAGCTGAATTATGGATGGGCAGCAAATAAATTTAATAAATAGATAAAATAAAAGTTTCCTTCTCTGAGTAGTGAACAAGTATATTAGCCAGAAAAGGAGAAGAAACTTGCAGCTTCTTTCCCCAAATATATGATGCTAAAGATGCTAAATATAAACCTGGGGGAATAGAACAGAATTTCTTATTTATATAATATGCTAACTCCAAAATAATTACTAGTATCACCATGTTATGTGTTTTATAGGATGACCTGGTACACAAAACATGTTTACTTAATGGCTGAGTTCCCACATCATGCTGAACCATAAGATATCCAATCACAAGTTAGCATGTTGTACAAACTAAATCCATCTGAAGGAAACCCATGTTATAGATCCGTGATAGCGAACCTATGGCATGTGTGCCATAGATGGTACACAAAGCCTCTTTGTGGGCACGCAAGCCATTGGCGCAGCTCAGGGGTGAAATCTATAATTTGTTACTACCAGTTCTGTGGGCGTGGTTTGGTGGTGGGGGTAATGTGACTGGGTGGGCGTGGTCAACCTTTTTTTTTTTTTTACTTTTAAAAGCATTTTTTCTACAAACTCTTTGGCCGAAGAGATCCTCAGCTGGGATCGTCAGAGGCTTTTAAAATGCCGAAGAGGTTGTAGAAAAAATGCTTTTAAAAGCCTCTGACGATCCCAGCTGAGCTGCCTGGTCATCAGAGGCTTTTTTTTTACTTTTAAAAGCATTTTTTCAGCTGAAGAGATTGTAGAAAAAATGCTTTTAAAAGTAAAAAAAACAGCCTCTGATGATCACGCGGCTCAGCTGGGCATGGGGGGAGGACACAGGGATTTTTGCTACCGGTTCGCCAAACCACCCGCCGCCATCGTTACCGGATCGGGTGATCCGGTCCGAACCAGGAGCATTTCACCCCTGGCGCAGCTCAGATCCACCATGCATGCTCGCACGCCTCCCACCGGCCAGCTGATTTTCAGGTCTCTGCCAATATGTGGGAGATGTGTGTGCATGAGCTGGGGGTCATGTGCATATGTGTGGAGTTTCGTGTGCATGCACAGGGGGCGGTTAGCATGAGGGGGTCACACACGCCTGTGCGGGGAGGTGGGGGAGCACTAGGGGCTGTGCGCACCCGTGGGGGGGGACAGGGAGCATGGGGGTGTCGTGCACTTTTGGCATGTGACAACAAAAAAGTTAGCCATCACTGTTATAGATCCTCTAGTTCCCCTACCCTTGAAAATAGCAATGGTTTAATTTTAACTATGAATAATACATTTGTTCGACCTTTGGAACCACGTAGTGAAAGTGTTTAACAGAAGACTCAGGACAGACCGTGTCTTTTGCAAACTCTGCATATTTAAGGAATAAAATCCTCTGATACCAGAGGAAGTCATAATCCTTAGTTCAAACAACTTTAACAATAAATAAATAAACTCATTCAGGAAAGATTAGGCCAGTGATGGCTAATCTTTTTGCCATCGAGTGCCAAAAGCGGGGGGACAGTAGGGGGGTCACGCATGCATGTGCCCACACCCATAATTCTATGTGCCCTGCCCCATGCACATGTGTGCATGTCCCCCCCCCCCCGCTCCCCCCCCCCCGCTTTTGGCATGCGATGACACAGTGGGCCACCAGACTTCTGGTGGGACTGGAAGGCGGGAAACGAGCCATTTCCAGCCTCTGGAGAGCCTCTGGAGGGGTGGGGAAGCCGTTTTCACCCTCCCCAGGTTCCTAGAAAGGCTCTGGAGGCTGGGGAGAGCGAAAAATGAGCCTTTCTCACCACCACCACCCCAGAAGGCCCTCCAGAGGTCAGAAACTGTAGTTCCTGACTTCTGGTGGGCCCAGAAAACCTGAAAATCAGCTGGCGGGCACACGCATGCACGCCAGAGCTTAGCTTGCATGCCCACCAATATGGCTCCGCATGCCACCTGTGGCACGTGCCATAGATTCGCCATCATGGGATTAGGCTGTCAATACCCATGTGCGAAGAATATCATGGGATGATCATATTATTCATAAAACATATAACAGACTGTGGCCCATCTTCCTGTTGCTACGTTGCATAAATAGCGCTACAGGTAGTCCTCAACTTACAACCGTTTGTTCAGTGAACTTTCAAAGTTATAAAGGCAATGAATGAATTGCACTTATTGCACTTAGGACCGTTGCTGCATCCTCACCATTACAAGATAAAAATTCAGGCAGCTGGCAAATAGCATGTATTTATGATGGTGGCAGCATCCCAGGGTCATGTGATCACTATCTGCAACTTTTCTTGCCAGCTTCTGACAAGCAAAGTCAATGGGGAAAGCCAGAGTCGCTCAATAACTGCAGTGATTTCCTTAACAATGATAGCAAAAAGGTAATAAAATTGGACATAACTCACTTAAAAAACCACTTTACTTTAGCAATGGAAATTCTCATTCCAATTGTGGTTGTAAATCAAAGAGTACCTGTAGTCTTTTTTAGATTATGATTTTGCATTGCCAAGTAAAATATATTGTAAACCTGCTGTTTTTAGTGATATTGGTAGGAGAGATTTCAGTTTCCCTAGAAAACTTTAACTTGGAGAAATCAAAAACGGGGATTTTTCATGAATGAAGGTGAATATATATGTCCCAGATAATATTCCAGGGCCCAATCTGGGTCGGTCACCAGTGGTGTAATGGGAGTTTTCTATAGCATTGTGAAAGTGATTTGCCAGAATGATGACACTGAATTAGAACTGCATGATATACAGTAACTACAGATAATCTTTGATTTAAATCATAACTGAGCCCAAAATTTGTTGCCAGCAAAGCAGTTAAGTTAGTTTTGCTCATTTAAGATCTTTTTTTTTTTTTGGCCATAGTAGTAAATCACTACAGTTGTTAAGCAAATCATGCGGTCATTAAACAAATCTGGCTCCCTCCATTGACTTTGCTGATTGGAAGCCTGCTGGGAAGTTAAAAATAGTGATCACATGACCCCAGGATGTGAAATACATGCCAGTTGCCAAGCACCCAAATTTTCATCCCATGACTCTGGGGATGTTACAATGGTCTTAAATGTGAAAAACAGTCATAAGTCACTTTTTTTCAGTGCCATTGTAACTTTGAATAGTCACTAAACAAATGGTTTCAACACAGATTTGCATCTTCAAAGAAAATGAAAGAAATTACAAGCACAACAAAAATCAGCATCATTATTATAAATTGTAAAAAGCATAATATATAATTTTGCTAACACTTCTAATCTGTCCTGCACTTGCACTATGTATTGGTGTCTGGTTTATGCTCATATTTTAAACAAACACACTATTGTGCTATAATAGCTGATTGTGTTAACAAATTTTATTCGAATGGTTAACTTTTCTTGTTTTATGCATTGTATTTTTTATTGTTTTAAGATACCACAAATGATGGAATAAAGAGAAATGTGTGCTATACATACCGTATTTTTCGGAGTATATGATGCACCAGAATATAAGACGCATCTACCTTTTTTGGTGAGGAAAAGAAGAAAAATAAGTCTGCCTCTGCCTCTGAGCAATTTTGCCTCCTTGCAGCAAACAGCCTGCTTTAGTTTCATTTTTGTTTTCAGCATAGCTTGATCAGCACAAGGAAAAAAAAGTCTGCTCCAGCAATTTACCTCTTTGCAGCAAGCAGCAGAGCCCTGTGCAAAACAGCTGAGAGCAAATCAGCTGAGAGTTGGGAGGCTGATCCAATCAACTTGTGCTAATTAGGCTGTGCTGAAGCTGAAAGGAGCTGTTTTTTCTTGCTGTTTGCTTCCAAGGAGGTAACTGCTGCAAGGCAGAGGCCAAAGGGTGGGGGCCAGTGGGTGGGCAGGGCTACATTCAGTGTATAAGACGCACCTAAATTTTCACCCCCTTTTAGGGGGAGAAAAGGTGCGTCTTATACTCCAAAAAATACGGTAAATACACCTGGAGCAGCCACTCATATATCAAAACATCATTGGCATTCAGTCTGATAGTTTATATATCTCCTGAAATCCAGGAACTACTTAATCTATTATTTCTTAGCTGTCAAAAGGAAGGGGGAATTATAGGCCACTTGAAAGTATATCAGGCTGGGTAAAACACTGGAAATTAACTTCTTTGCCCAACATGAATTTTCTATTGTACATACCTTAAAAATGGTCCTCCAGTGGTCTGCATTCAAATACATTTAAATGGCAACTCAGTAGTAAATATAAGTTTAATTGCTATTATTATTTAACTATAATTAGCTGCTGTTATTATCTATCACAGCTTTTGAAGTTACCTTTGACAACTAGTGCTCTCCATACTTGTTGGGATTACATCTCCCATCATCATATGAAACACCATGTAGCACAAATCTGATGGACGTGAATCTGGAAGCTGCTAGAATTGGCACCAGAAGAGATTTTTCTCTTCAACAAGATAATCTGCAGTTGTCTTGTTCACAACCATCCTCCATTTTAAGAAGGACAGAGACAATGTAAGTCTGATGACTTCCCCTTCATTGTTCAGATCAAATACGGGGACCCAAGTAAAAGATGTCCATATGGATGAAAGGCTCCTTTCAACACATTTAAGGAGAAATGGAAACAAGCTTTCAGTCCTCATGGATCCCAAGCCGTTCACTCGGCAGAAATATACATGTCAATGTCACCGGGGGTCAGGCATGTAGGTGGCATCTTACCGAAACCCAAAAATGTAAAGCCCAGCAAATTCACCTGTAGAAATAGTTTGGAATTCATAACATACATCCTGTCCTAAGCATGTGAGGCAAAAGTGAAGTTACAGAACTCTGGCATCCCAGTAGATATATCATCTTTAGTTTGCTCCAGTGCTAAGATTTGTGTATATTTTCATGCCATCAACAACCTTGTGGCAACAACATTGGGGGGAAGGTCAGTATATATGCCAGTTAGATCATTGGCAAGACATTATCCAATTGTTATAAATATTGGCACAGAATCAGAACAGTGAATTCAGAACCATGCCTCTACAGACTCTGCAGTTCGAAGGAAAAATTAGCAAACTAGATATAGGTAGACCTCCACATATAACAACAATTGAGCCCAAAATTTCCGTTGCTAAGCAAGACAGTGGTTAAGAAGCTTTGCTCATTTTGGGACATTTTTTGCCACAGTTGTTAAATGAATCACTGCAATTGATGCAATAACATGGTTATTAAGTGAGTCTAGCTTCTCCATTGACTTTACTCCAGTGATGGGTTGCCCCCGGTTCGCACCAGTTCTATAGAACCAGTAATAAAACCGGCAGGAGGCTCCGCCCACTGACCCTGACATCATCAAAAAGCTTCTGCGCATGCGCGGCCCTGTTGCGAACCAGTAGTAAAGGTAAGTAGAACCCACCCCTGCTTTGCTCGTCACAAAAAGTGATCACATGACCCTAGAATATTGCAACGGTCATAAATACATGCCGGTTCAGATTTTGATCAAGTGGCCATGGGGATGCTGCAATGGTCATAAGTGTGAAAAATGGTCTTAAGTCACTTTTTTCAGTGACATAATTTTGAATGGTCATTAAACAAATGGTTATAAGTTGAGGACTATCTGTACCTAAATTCAAGATACCACTGTTTGTTTTCCAACCCAAATTATTGGTGGCAGTATAAACTTACTAGTGAGGAAATATGGTGCATGTTTTTTCCAATTTCCAAAAGACTACCTATTATTTGCAAACTGTATTTACTAGCTCATTTCCCCCCAGTATTTTTGTTCAACAGAAACAACTCGGAATTTCATTAAATTTTGCTCCTGTGTAGATAGATCATACTATTTTGTATTTTGTAAGGATCTGCATTTTCAGAACAAATTTAATGTTATTATATATGAATGAAAGATTAATTTTGATAATACTTCCTTGGAAAATACATGTGAACTTGATATTTAAAGATCACCTTCCCTATAAATCAAGCATCAATCATATGCAGTTTGCAGTTTGGATTCAGGGATGAAATTATTAAAATGACAGGAGGAGCAATAATATCCCTGAGGCAGAGAAAATTAGAAAATAATTTCTTCTCCTATTTAAAATGCTAGAATTTGGGGACATCCAATAGAATAGATTCTGCGGTGATTTGGGATTATCCAAAATACAGATAATCCTCAAATAACACCTTTCATTTAGCAACAGTTCAATGTTATTATGGCGCTGAAAAGGCGAGTAATGACCATTTTTCATACTCAGGACTGTTGCAGTCATAGGAACAAAATTTGGGTGCTTGGCAGCTGGTATGACAGTTGCAGTGTCCCAGGGTCATGTGATCACCTTTTGCAACCTTCTGATAAAGAAAGTCAGTGGAGAAGCCAGATTCACTTAAGAACCATATTACTAACTTAAAACTGCTATGATTCCCTTAACGACTGTCTCTAGAAAGGTCATAAATGGGGCAAAACTCATGTAACAATCACCTCACTTAGTAGCAGAAATTTTGGGCTCAACTGTGGCTGTAAATTGAGATCTACCTCAGGGGTGGGTCCACTTACCTTTACTACTGGTTTGCAATGGGGGCTCACGTGCGCACTTCTGCACCTGCGCAGATCACCTATGATGACATCATGGCAGGTGGGCAGAGCCTCCCATCAGTTTTACTACTGGTTCTATAGACCGGACTGAACCGGGAGCAACCCATCACTGGTTCTACCTGTAGTCCTTCTTTCTGCAATGTATATTGAACTTCTTGAAGTTACTGCCACTGAATTGGATAACGATCATAACATTTTCCAATGTTACAAAAGGATTCAACAAATTCTGCTGGGCAAGTCTACTAGTGCTTTGGATTTAATTTCCATTGAACTTGTAACATGCATCAGTTTCCATAGTTTATGATGGTGTTTCAGTAATTTTCTCTCATATTTACAAGAATTAAATGATAGAATGGGTCTAGTAAAACCAGTGGTTTCACTTTCATTTTCTACGTGAAGACAATTCCAATGGCCAAAAGCAGCCACACTAGCAGAGAAATCAAAGTTGCTATGTTACTTTCCTTTCCTGGAAGGAGAAAGAGGAGAGGCAATGCCTTAACAGCCTTCTACACTGTAGGAGAAATCACTCCTAGATGTTGTAAAAAGGGTAGGATATTGTAACATAGTATAAAGTTTTGCTTGGCATAAGTAAAATCTTAAATTTACGGTTTTTTTAAAATTCTCTCTTATAATAATAGAATCCAATCCAGAGTCATCAATGTAGCTGAACAGTGTAAGATTCAGAAGAAAGACTTCTTCATGTGGCATGTAATTAAACACTGGAATTAACTCCCATAGTGTGGTGGTTGTCATCAACTTAGGTGGTTTCAATAAAGTTATAAAGGGCTTCAAGGCATGTTGGCTTTAAGTACTACCACCAACATGCTCTGCAATACTATTTTTGGAGGATCGCACATATGAAGGTGCTCTTCTGAGAATGCTTTTGTGTCTGGAATTTTTAGGTGGACTTCTCAAAGAATCAGTTTAACTATTAGCACTTTAAGATTACCACAGTCAAATAAAAATAGGTCTCATGGGCAGAAAATGCAATCATCCTGATTCTTTCTCTCACTTTATTAAGAGATAGAGAATTATATGCCAAATGGTCAGTTCTGTAGCCCTAAGCTAGCCTGCTATCTTCATAAATTGCAAACAACATTGTTCTTTTACCTGTGTTGAAGTCTTTCTTGGTTATATTAATGTCAAAAGATCTAAAACCTGACATTTATCATACGATTATGACTCCCATCTTCTAATAGCTAAAGATCAGAAGAATTAGGGTTCGTTACTGTCCATCTCTGGGTCATGTAGATGAAATGCTAATGTTGGTGTGCTCCCGTATTTTTTTCACCTCAAGATTCAAAGTATTTAAGGCCAACGACTGAATGATAAAAAGAAACTTAAATCTTTGGGTAGGTTTCAAAGATATTTAGGGAAATATCTTTTATGTATTCATGTGACTGTCAGCAAATCTGAGTATGTCCACCCATTCAATATCAGTCTTTTTCCTCTCAACTAGGTCTGAAGCACTCTGGCCTCCAGGCAAGGCAGCAACAGAAAAAGCTACCAGTGCCCCAGCAGCTGGTTTTAGTTAAGTCTTAAGACACATGAAAGCAAGCATTGGTTTATATTTAGCAGTGTTGGTTTCAGAGGAAAGTCTTTTATCCTGGAGGCTGGTCATCTATCATGGCCTTTGGGGTGGGACCATGTCTCCAAATAGCTCCCACGGACACACAGCAACAGTAAAACCACACTTCCTCCCTCGGACAGTTTGTGCAAAACGGCGCCTGTGGTGGCCAGTTCCTCCAATGGCAGGCTGCTAAAGTGAGCCAGGACTCACCAAATTTTGACCCTTATGGAGTCAACATTCAGAACATTCAGCCCATAGACTTGTGGCACAATAAGAAACATGAGTGTCTGTGAGGATATACAGACTGGGTTTGCATAATTGGCCAGACTAGGGTAAAATGAGCACTTGATATTCAAAATGTTGTGCGAACCCAGCCATTTTCTTAGCATGTCGAGTGACCTAGACCATTGTATTAAGTTGTCATTGTTTGGGAATCCATGCTGTGGGAACACAGCATTATGTTTGGTTAACCTGAGTTTAGGGTTTAGCCAGAATGCCCCCTTTCCACTGAATAACAAAAACATGCATATTTGAGTTTCAGGGGTTCAAATCTTTTCTTGTTGTTTATATAGGTATACAATTTATACCCTGGTCAACTCCCAACTCCTCTGCTCACTATTAATAAGTAAAAAAATGACAAAAGACACAAAGAAATCACGAGTGGGCAGAAAGGCATCTTCTAACCAAAAATCCCATCCAGCAGTATATATGCAAAGTCTGGGAAATAATTCTGTAATAGCTTTCTGAATATCATCAAGGTGGGAACCTGGTATGCCATTCCAGATAACAGGTCCCATGACAGAAAAGGTCCACTTCTAGATCCCCATTAGATGATGCACTTTAATTGAAGGGACACAGAATGCCCCCCTCCCTGCCTAATCTCACCAGATGGGCAAAAATAACTAGTGACAGGCAGCCTTTCAAATAACCAGGCCCTGGGTTACAAGGGCTTTCTAGGCAATAACCGGTACCTTCAATCATACTGTATAAATCACTATATTTTTAAGTCTGAAATTAAGAGACTATCTGAAGACAATCTTTAGAGTAATTTCTATAAGTATGAAAAATAAGTAAACCTTCCTCCATTCCCGTTTCCTTTATAGTAATCAAAGCCATCACTTGTATTTCCTATTGAATGAGTTAAATATGTATTTTACCTGCCTTTTGTTGCTTCCCTCATTTTGAACAGTAAGCTTTCCAGAGCAGGGACCCATCTTCACTCCATAAAGTATTTTGCTAAGGGATAGGGATAAGGGATAATATATAATTAAGCATGTAGGAAGTGCCCCTTGCTGTATACACTGCTTTGGCTTAAGGTTCCATGCATTTAATTCCACATTTTTTCTCCCAAATCTTCAGCCAGCATTTTGTGATCATAAAGAATGCTCATCTCTCCCACAACTCCAGTTGCTTATTTCCTCCAAAAGGATTTTTTTTTTCTTGAACCAAACCCAGAAGTTACTCAGAGCCTGTTGAGAACCATCCCTCTGTCTTGCGCACGTATTTTGTTTTGGTTTTGAAGGACCTGCTCTTGAGAAGCTGAGATGAGGACTCCTATACAGGTTATCAATACAGTTCAACTCAATTATTGTTAATTGATTATAGTTAACTGATCCTCTTTGTTCATCATGCCAAGTTATGGTTTATCAACCATAATTTTTTGAATCAACCACAATAAGTTGGTTTTACCCAACCAAGCAAAGATGTTGAGTGACCTGAATCTATTTCTTAAGTTTTTATCTACATATAAAAAAAGTTTCCTATGGAATAACCAACCCTGTTATACAAGAAGGTGGCTTGTTTTCCCAAAGTGTTTCTGTTTCATAGAAGACAGATTAAGTTAAATTAGTGTTTAGAGCAACTTCCTGCAATCTGGCACTCTCCAGACATGTCGAACTACAACCCTCATTATCTCCAGTCAGGATGTTTTAACACTTTTCAAGGTGGGAGACAGAGGATGTGTAGCCCCGCTGATTTGCAAAGCAAAGAAAAGTATAGGAGGTGTCATCTATTAACAGGATCAACAATGTGGAAGTTGGTTTACTGTCTCCCTCTCTAGTCCAACAGCTGGACCTGCATAAATGAGGTTGTAATTGTTTTAAATTCCAATCATCAATTACTATGAGTGGAACAAGAAGATGGAATCAGAATATTCTGAAGAACTTTGAATGAATGCCCTTTTTCAAGTTTATAAATGATTTTTGAGGCTGAGGAAACAATCATGTTTACTTTTTTGAACTGTGAGGATTCAAAATCTCACTTTAAACTCATGGCAACTACTGCTTAGCCTAGACTACTCCTGTTAATTGGTTTGCTTCTTTTCATTCATATTTTTACTCATCTTCAAAACACCTTGCAGCAGCCTAGTTTTTTTTAATCAGAGGTGATTTTCTATCTAGCAGCTTTAAAACTGATCCACTTGGTCCAATGGCTGTGCAATCTGGTCTGGTTGCTAGTTATGTTTTAACCTTTCTGCTCTTTGTTATCCTTTAAATTGCTCTGTGCAGACAAAATGCAGGCTAAATAAAAGCTGTGCTTTTGATAGTTCTTTGGACCATTGGGATGCATTTTTGTATATCCTGTTACTAAAACCAACGCATATATAGGCCAGGCATTGTCTGTTCCGCCCCAAGTGTTGCTGAACCACAGTTTCCAAAATCTCTCAACTGAGGCTACTGGAATTTAAAGTTCTTCTCTAGTATCCCAGAAAGTTTCCATTCCAGCTTAGGCAATTGGAACTGGAAATTATGGGAGTGATCATCCAAAAAAATATGGAAGGTTCTAGTTAGGGAAGATTGTTTTGAGATGACATCAAACATTTGGAAGCATCTCTAGTATGTTAGCAGCAATCTATAATATGCACTTAAAGAATGCAGTTCACTAAAATTCATACCATAGCAAATGAACCAATTTTTAGGATGTAAATGAACATCCTAAATGAACAATTCATACCATAGCAAATGAACCAATTTTTAGTTTTATGGGTGGTGTGAGGACGGATGTAAATAACAATGACAGGTAGTTGTGCAAAGTGGTGCAGTTTGTTTTAATGAAAGAAGAATCTGGGCCAAACTAATCAGTCTGCTTTGCTCAACCTGGGCATTCTTCTGATGTATAGATCTTGTACCCAAAATGCTCAGCAAAAGCCATACTGGCTGTGGAGTCATGTGGAAGCAATTATTTGATCACACCGTTAGAACCACCATCTTGATTTTTTGTCTACATAGGTGGACACCTCTTATTTTCCTCTTTCTTTTGGATTCTCCATCCTGTTCCTTCTATTTTCCATGGCCTCTAATGGACAAGTAACAAATTATAGCACTTCAAGGAGAGAGAATTAAGCTGGTTAATGGCAATTATTCTTGATTCCTAAATGACAGGCAAGATATCTTAAATACTAAGTGCTAGGGAATACAGACGGCAATTATGCTATCAACAGAACAGTTGATCTTTCCATGCTTATTGGGTGCCGCTATATGACATATAAATAGACTAATGGGGCCTCTGTCTTTATCCATTCAAATGTTTTTACCATTTCACTCTGAACTGGGATTATATTGGGAGAAAGGATTGTATGAATGGAAACTTTTCCTGACCAATCTTTGTAAACGTAGAACATTTGTATCCTACATGGTTGGGGCTCTAATGCTCAAGAAATTAAAGCTTTTGTAGTTTTCATGTTTCTGCTAGGAAGACTTTCAAGAACAGATCTTCTCCCACGAGTCTTGGAGAAGTATTCTTTCTACCTGAGTTGCATCTTCTGAACCAGTGAAGCCAGAGGGGCCAGTATAATTTCAATTAGCAGGAGGGCCCCAAATGCATCAAGGCTAGCATAACTTGTTTTCAAAGCAATATATAATCCTTTCCAAAAAAAAAAGCAGCACCTCACCTTTCCATAAAACCACTAACCCCAACTTTTAAAATGACTTTGACAGCGCCACCGATCTTCAAGTCCAGAAGGATTTGCCTAAGGATTAAAACTGGCTAAAATTGTATTATTATTTTTATTTTGAAAAATGGCAAATAAAATAATCTGAATTGTTCTAGCCTGGTTTAAAAAGCACTCCAAAAAGCTTTGCTTTGTATCCTGAAAATGCTCAGCCTGTCTCAGTACTGCAGCAAACCTACTGAAAAACCGTGGTGGCTATTTGAGGAGACCTTGATTCTTACTAGTGAGGGTCACAAGTTAGGGTTCAAACAAGAGTTATCTATTAATGCCAGGTGATAGTGGAAATGTGCTTTGGCATTCTGGGACTAATCATTATTTTTATTTTCTACAATGCCACATCGCATAATGCCCTTTGTCACTGACCAATTTGTCTGCCTGGTGCTACTCAGACTTTTACCGGAAAACAAAACTAAACATAGGGCATGAGCCACATGGGAAAAGAGGATCAGAGACGTGAGCCCTATTTCTGTTGGTCTACCCCCAATCTTTCCATTTCTAGCCTATATCTTCCAAATCTCTTTTATCATTCATTTTTTCACTTTCTGAACAATTTGTTGTTGTTAGTTGCGAAGTCGTGTCTGACCCATTGCGACCTTATGGACAACGTTCCTCCAGGCCTTCCTGTCCTCTACCATCCTCTGGAGTATATTTAAGCTCACGCCTATTGCTTCAGTGACTCCATCCAGTCACCTCATTCTCTGTCGTCCTTTTCTTTTACCCTCAATCCTTTCCCAGCATTAGGCTCTTCTCCAATGAGTCTTATAATTCTGAACAATAATAGCAATTAAATCTGAATGCCAGGGTGCATTTCCCTTTTAAAAGGAATGAAAGGGAAGTAAAAACAAATTGAACAGAATTATCTCCAACAAACTCTTCCAGCTGTGTAAAAACCAAGTTATAAAGTTAGGAAAGTGGGCATCTACTGCCACCTACTGTTACTTCCTGTCATAAATTTTTACGAGGCTTGCCTGAAAAGTTCTTCCACAGAACATATATTTTTCTAAAATGTGTACACACTTAGATTTGCCACTTTTTTAAACTAGAGCTGGGATAGAATTGGAATATCTTGGGAGGAGAAACTTAAGGATACAAAACTGTGATATTAGTTGGCATCTCAACAGTCCTAATTGTTTAATGGTGCTTGATCTTTCACTTGATCTATGATAGCTTTCAACTTGAAGAATCAAAACTATTTCCTCAAATAAAAAGTTCATTGAACTACATGAAAGCAGCTGTCTCAAGGAGCTTTTTGCCACAATGGTCAATGCTGTTGCAGACAGGATACAGTGGTGGGGAGATGCTGGCTGAGGAATTCTCAGAGTCGAAGTCCTCCTCTTTTAATGTTGCCAAAGCTGAGAAACATTGCTGGGTAGGATTTCTTCAGTTCTTCAAGTCAGAACCACACTTTGTGTTGTTAGCAGCAGCACTTGTAATATTAACAACAAAATCCTGTACACTGTGTGCACAATTATTAGGTAAGTATTTTGATATCATTTTTATGCATATTCTCCATATTTCTCCATATTTTATACAAGCTGTATGTATGTGTGTGTGTTTTCTGAGGTTTTCGCGGGTGTTTGTATGTAGGTCTTTGGTTATTCGGGTTTTCTCCCGCGTAAAATTGGAAGTGCATACATACACACACACACACACACACACACACATATACACACAGATACATACATACATACATACATACATACATACATATATATATATATATATATATATATATATATATATATATATGTCTTTTTATTTCTTTTTCGTACATTTTATGTGCATTTCTCTCTAGCCAGGTTCTACCTACGTAAGCCAAGATGTTATGCAGCCCTGGTTCTGTGAATGAGATTGTGAATGAGATTTCACAGAACCAGGGCTGCATAACATCTTGGCTTAGAACCTGGCTAGAGAGAAATGCATATATATATATATTTGAAGTCAGACAGATGCAGCTAATTGAAATTGCTAAGATATTGGGGCGTGATCGCAAAACCATCAAAATATTTTGTTGCAAATAGTCAACAGGGTTGCAAAAAACATGTCGAGAAAAAAAGACACACATTAACTGCCATAGATTTGAGAAGAATGAAACGTGAAGCTACCAGGAATCCATTATCCTCCAGTGCTGTCATATTCCAGAACTGCAACCTACCTGGAATGCCCAGAAGTACAAGGTATTCAATGCTCAGAGATATGGGCCAAGTAAGGAAGGCTGAAACCCAACCACCACTGAACAAGACACATAAGTTGAAATGGTAAGACTGGGCCAAGAAATATCTGAAGACAGATTTTTCAAAGGTTTTATGGACTGATGAGTGACTCTTGATGGACCAGATGGATGGGGCCGTGGCTGGATCAGTAATGGGTACAGAGCTCCACTTTGACCCAGACGCCAGAAAGGTGGAGGTGGGGTACTGGTATGGGCTGATATTATTAAAGATGAGTTAGTTGGATCTATTCGGCTTGAAGATAGACTCAAAATCAACTCCCAAACCTACTGCCAGTTTTTAGAAGACACTTTCTTCAAGCAGTGGTACAGGAAAGTCTGCATCTTTCAAGAAGATCATGATGTTTATGCAGGACAATGCTCCATCGCATGCATCGAAGTACTCCACTGTGTCGCTAGCCAGTAAAGGCCTTAAAGATGAAAGAATAATGACATGGCCCCCTTCCTCACCAGACCTAAACCCTATTGAGAACTTGTGGGCCCTTCTTAAATGGGAGATTTACAGTGAAGGAAAACAGTATCTCTCTGAATAGTGTCTGGGAGGCTGTGGCTGCTGCTGAACAAAAAGTTTATCGTCAATAGATCAAGAAACTGACTATTGGAAATGGAAAGCTTATGACTATTATTGAAAAGAAGAGTGGCTATATTGATTACTGATTTTATATTGAAATGTCAGAAATGTTTATTTGTACATTTTGAGTTGTTTATTCTCCCTTTAACAGATGCAAATAAATGGGCAAATTTTCGTTTTTCATTTAGTTGCATAATTCTACACACTAATAGTTGCCCAATAATTGTGCACACATAGGTATTCTCCTAAGAAAGCCAAAACCTCACTTTTACTTTCTTAAATACTCAGGTTTGAAGTTTATTAACATTTTGGATTGACCAAGAGCACTGTAGTTCTTCAATAATAAAATTAATCCTCCAAAATACAGCTTGCCTAATAATTATGCAGTGTTGTTCACTATTCATTAGTAAGTGTACTGTCATTGGCAATCTTCAGTCTCAAAAGACTATGGTATTATGCTCTGGTGTGCATCTGGTGTGCAACAGCATCTGGTGTGACTAAAAAGGCCAATTTGAGAGTGGCAATCCCTTCCACACTGAGGGCAGATACATTCCGTCCCCTGCCCAGCCCCCAGATTTAGCTGGTTCCTGGACTGCCTCTTTGCCTCAGCCTGCTGTACTGGTGTCTCTTCGAATTGGAGAAGGCCATGCTGCGCCTTTAGCCTCCAAGCTGAACAATCAGAGGTCAAGGTTTCCCAGTCATTAATGTCCATTCCCAAGGCCTTTAGATCCCTCTTGCAGATATCCTTATATCGCAACTATGGTCTCCCTCTAAGGCGCTTTCCCTGCACTAGTTCTCCATACAGATCTTTCGGAATCCGACCATTAGCTATTCTCACGACATGCCCAAGCCAGTGTAGACGTCACTGTTTCAATAGTGTACACATGCTAGAAATTCCAGCATGTTCCAAGACTGCGCTATTTGGAACTTTGTCATGCCAGGTAATGTCAAGGATATGTCGGAGACAGCACATATGAAAGGTGTTCAACTTTATCTCCTGCCATGCATAAAGGGTCCAAGACTCACTGCAGTACAAGTGTGCTCAGGACACAGGCTCTATAGACCTGGATCTTTTTTGTTCCGTCAGCTTCTTATTGAGCCATACTCTCTTTGTAAGTCTGGAGAAGGTGTGGCCGCTTTACCAATATGTTTATTCAGCTCAGTATCTAAGGAGAGAGTATCGGTGTACTAAGTGTACTGTATTATTTATATATGTGTACAATTTCTATCTTCCCTTCCCTTGTTTGATAATTATTACCAAAGTGTAATAGTGTAAAAGTTTGTCAGCTGGGTCCTCCAAGGAAGATCAACCTCTCAGGACTGAATTTTCCATTTCTAGTTATGATAGTGCCTTCTACCAGTGCTCAGCTGACTCAGTTCATTCATACACTTTTTTAAAAAATGTTTTTTAAATTTTTTTGAAACTTCAATTACCACAGTTCCTCTCATAACCTGAGTACTCGAGGTTCATGATTAAATATATAGTGCCCTTTTTTCCTTTGTAATATAATTTTGAGAGATGATTGCAGATTAAAAGCAAAAATAGCATAATTTTAAAAAAAATAAGAGCAGCAGTGCAAGAGTAACTTCAACATAAAAAAGAGAACACTTCAGAATTTTTTTTTTAAAAAATTTATTTTTAGAAAATCTAGAAGGAAAAGGCAAGCAAATAAAATCCTTTTCTGGACATTGAAAGGTCTTAAGGTCTGGTCTTAAGAGTCAATTCAAGGTATGTTTTCCTAAGGCATATACTTAAAAATACTTCACATCAGAAAAAAACAGGCTTGGGGCATTGGGAAAAATCCTATAAGCGTAATATTAATGTTGAGAAAACTTACAGACTTTTAGCATTTTAAAACTTGAAACAGTGAAGTATGCTTGAATTGGGATCAGTAGCCAATGTCAATGGCTAATAGTCTTAATGATTCAGCTGTGATTTAGTATTTTGCACTAAATGAACTTTCCAATCAGTTTTTTAAGAATATCCTATACATGATATACTGCAGTGGAATGGTGTGAGGGCATTATACCAAGTCAATGGTTTTTTACATAAACCTTTCCATGCTTGGATTCAACTGAGTGAGTGATTCCCAAACCTGGGTAAATTGAGTAAAAGTAGTTTTTCTTTGAGTGACAACACAGAGACTCATTAAACAATCACAAGAGGTACATTTAAGTTGACTTAAAGTGTTTTACCTATAATGAGTAAAAAAAGACTTTCTGATAAGCAGTTTTGAGTGATGGAGGAAAGATTGGAAAGCACTAAACTAAGGTTGATGAGAGCATTTCCTCAAACAAAATAATAATCCTGAAGTGCTCAGAACAGAACAGAAAATAACATCAGCAGAGTTGATGTTACTCTGAAGGGACTTTGGAGGTCTTCTAGTCCAACTCCCTGTCAAGCAGGAGACTATACCATTTCAGACAAATAGCTGTCCATTCTCTTCTTAAACGCCTCCAGTGATGGAGCACCACAATCTCCGAAGGCAATCAACTCCACTGGTTGATTGTTCTATAAGGAAATTTTTTCTTCGTTCTAGGTTGCTTCTCTCCTTGATTAGTTTCCATCCATTGCTTTTTGTTTTGTCTTCTGGTGCTTTGGAAAATGACCCCTTCCTATTTGTAGCAGCCCTTCAAATATTGAAAGAGTTATCATGTTATCTAGTCCTGCTGTTCACTAGACTAGACATACCCAATTCCTGCAGTTCTTTATATGTTGTAGCCTCCAGCTCCTTATCATCTTTGCTGATCTTCTCTGCATTCTTTCCAGACTCCCTTCATCTTTTTTGTATTGTGGTGACTAAAACTGGATGCCGTATTCCAAGTTTGGCCTTACCAAGGCCTTATAAAGCAGTAATAACATTTCATATGATCTTGATTCCTTCCCTTGGAGGAGATTCTCCAACAAGGTAGATCTGAGGATATCTTGCTTAAAAACTCAGCATTTTCTTGGTGCCCAATATTCTCAAGAAAAAAATATTAATCAGAAGCTCCAGATTTCCACCCAAAGGCATTTTTCTGAACAGTGAAGACAGCTGTCTCTTTAAGTCTCCTGATTCTTTTAAGCACACTGGACAGACTAAGGTATACTTAAATTACAAATCTTGTATTTATTATAAAATATTAAATATTTTAAATATTTCCTTCTGGTCCACCTGCTATTGGAGTAATAAGTCACGAACAGCATCTGACAAAATCCTCCTATGAATGAGAAAGATCATAAGTGCTTTGGAATTTCTTCCTTACTGATAAAACACACATTGAGTTGGTTAGATAACATTGCAGTATGTTGTAAATCACTGGTGAAATTTTGCCAGAATTCTTCACATCTAGCACATCAGGGGATCTTTGATCTTTTAAGAAATTCAAATTAATACATGGTCTGCTGCAGGACCAATTATGTGCCCATGGAGCACCCGACATTTGCCTTGGGCAGCACAAAGGGGCAGAACAGTTGGTAGAAATGGGTCTGCAGACTAGTGCAGTAGAAATCCTGAGGTTATAATGACTAGAGCAACCACTAGATGATATTGAAAAGTCCCTGAAAAAAACCAACCCTCTGCTGCTATCTGGTGGACATCCAGATTTTTTGCAATCCAGAACAGTAAGCTTTGCTTCTTATTGATGCACACTCCAGCCATGAGAGCATTCCCCCAAGTCCCTTTTCCTGCACTTTCTTCCTAAGAGTTGCTTGTGTTTGCAAACTAGGGCACCAAAACAGGTCTGCTCCCTTGTATATAATCATTAGGTATTTGACTGATGACTATTATCAGAATGATATGTCTCCTCTGAGTAATTTATTTTGGAGTCCAAAGAGCTCTGCTTACATCTCTGCATAGCGTCCTCTTCCAAAAAGGATCAGAAGCACGATTTCTTGTTATTTCATCCAAACTCTGCAAGACTTTATTCATAGTAAATTTTTGATTTTGCAATCCTTCCAGAAATGCAATAGCCATGCTATTTGGAAAGTTCTGAGAACTGAGGTCCAGGGAAATGAAGGAAACCTTCTTTGGAAGAGTGGATTTATCTGTCTTAAACTACAACAAGCAAGATGAAATATCAGAACTCCAGAAATATCAATCTCTATACAGACTTTATTATATACATGTCTGTGTTCATATTTACCCAATATAAATCTGGGGTAATACCAACTGAACCAACCCTTGAATCCACTTGCAACTGTTTCTGCCCTTCCTCAAAGCTACTTCCAAGCTAAAATCAGTCCTCAAAATAGGAAGACTGTCCCAGATCCAGTAACCCCTTGTTCTTAATGCTCCATTTCTTTAAACAAAGAATGTGCCTAGGCATTACCAAACCACATCCAAGTCCCAAGGTGACTTTTCTATTAATCAATGCTGTATCAAACAGATATCGTTGAAACCAATTACAAACACTTCTGAAATCATTTGTCGAAAAAATTGATGAGTTAGAATTTTCCCCTCTGGAAGGTACTCGTATCCTCCACATCTACAAAATTCTATTTGGTAAGGTCTGACTTTTACTGTTTAAATGCAAAAAAGCAGAGATTTAAAATACCTCCCGAGACTGCCTACTGTTGAACAGCCTATATTATTAGGAAATGTTTCTTGATATTCAATCATAATATGCTTCCTTACAATATAAACACAGTTTCATGTCATCTTCCAGAATTAAATTGATCTTATTTACCCCAACTTATACATGATAGCCCTCCAAATACTTGAGAGATACCATCTCTCCTCATGATCTTTTCTTCTCTAAACTAAACATACTGTATATAACTTCACCAACCATTCATCACAACTTTTTCCTTCTTGGTCGCTTATGAACTTGATTGCTTTCCTCTGACATGCTCCATTTTTAAAATTCTAGATTTTGCCAGTCACCAAGACACTATTATCAGCAAGACTTTTACTAAATTGTAGGTTTTGCAATTAACTTTAAACAAAGTTAGATGTTGGGAAAATATATTATATGATATTTAGTAGCATATTTATACTACTGTATGATCCTATATTGATATATTGAGAACAAACCCATTCTTCTTAAATAGCCAAAGAGCACTATCATATATATTCTGTCTTTAAGTCAATATTGACTCATGTGGCAAGATTTTGCTGAATGGTTTGCCATTGCCTTCTTCCTGTGGCTGAGGGATAGTAACTGGCCCCAAGTCATCCAGATGGCTTCATGCCTCAGGCAGGACTAGAATTCAGAATCTGGTACCTTAACTTCTACACCAAAGAGTTATGGAGATTTTTGATAAAAGAAGAATGAAATGGACTTTCCTGGAATTCTATGTTTCATGTGGGAGAATTAATGTGGAATGCATCCAGCATTTTCTAATAGAATCACTTTGGAGCATGTCACTGCAATATCTGAAAGGAAGAGAATCCAGTCAGCTGCGGAAGAAAGGTAATATATCCTATTATTTTGCAGCCCTCAAAGTCCCTAGATAGAATAAAAGAAAAAGATCAGACTCCAAGACATTTGAGTGTTTTTGTTTTTTTTTAATTCAAATTAATTTTTTTGTCCATTATCAACCAGTGCCACTAGGAAACATAAGATGGCATTGTTGCAATAAACTTTTGTTTAATAGAAATCCTTACTTAAAGAAAATGTTTATTTGTGAGCAAATATTTTAAAACCAGGTGCATCCTGGCAAACTTCTAATGTACCAGATTTAGCTGCAGCAATGCAAATAGATCGATGGGTTGTTAATTTTGAGCAATGCCAACGAGGCGGATTAAAAAAGCAAGAGGTTAAGAAAACAGGAAGGAAAAAACTCCCTAACATTTAAAAAAGTAATAAAGAACAAAATGTTCTTCCAGAATAACTGCTCCCTGCAGGAGCTATTTTTAACTTCCTTGGAGGCAACTTCCCAAACCAAAGGCTGTTCAAAGCTCCTGCTTTTTACCTCCTACACAAAGATATTACATACACACAGAGGGAAGCAAACAAAAAACACAAACCAATAGATGAGTTCACTTATTATGATAAACTAAGATGGTTTGCTGAAAAAAAAACATGATGGTATGTACACATTAGATGAAACAATGTGAGTTTTTTTTATTTTTGATACGTTGTGTGATGTGTTATCAAACATATAGCTTGTAAATAGTTATGTTTTAGTGTATTGTAGATATTGAGTACACTAAATTCAATAAATCACAAATAAACCATGACTTATGGTAGATGTATCACTGATGCAAACATTAACTCATGCTTTACCAACCACAGTGGTTGAATTTACATAGCACAAAAGCCAAAACTAAACAAATCAAATTATAGAATAGAAAAATGCATGGAGCAAATATGTATTCCTTTTCAATTATTCACCAATCACATATAACCTGACTTTTCTTGCCCCCTAAAATAGAAGGAATGTGTGTTGAACATGCTCATTGCCTTGAGTTATTTGTAAAAATAAAAATTAAATAAATATTTATGTAGTTGTCTACACAAATTGCTTAAACAACCTAATTTGTTTGCTTTAAGGACTTGATAAATGTTACTTGAGCATTCCTGTATGTTTGAAAGCATATTCTTATTCCTTACAAATCTGCACAGCTCTGATGCTTATTTCAGGGCTTATAGTTCAATTTTCATGGGCATCATTCCTCAAAATGGTAGGAACTATGTAGTCAATTTTCAGCAACTATGGATATATAGCATTTCAAGCAGGAAAGGCCAACATCATGTGGGTTGCAGGTAAAAAATAACAAGTGAAGTCTCAATCCCATCATCTTGTTTTGACAATAGCCTGTAGATAGGCTTGGCTCCAAGGATGAAGAAAAGGACTTGGAAGTCATGTGGTCTCAAACTGCAAGCTGCCCATCTGTTCATTCCCCCAGCCCACCAGATGTTGCAGAAGTAAAACTCCCAACAATCTGAATACTGGCTATGTTTTTTAAAGTCTGTAGTCTATATGGATATGATGTGAAAGAATCCTGTTGTGTCTGATTGAAAATAAACCACTATTTCAATGGCCTGAAAAGCACACACCTTTTCATTGGCTTTAAAGGTATTCCACTTAAGAGAATACCAAGAATGATTTTTTTAAAAAATTATGGCCTCTGATCTGTTAATAAATCTTTGATTTCATTTTATTAGCTTTTAATTTGTAGGTGATGTTTGTGTAATGCTTTAATCACAAAAATATGGTTTACATTCATCATTTTCATATGTAAATATTTGTGCTGTTTGCTTATATATCATTGGTATGTCTATTACAAATATAATTGATATGTATTATTAGACCACATTCATTCATTGGACATTCAGTTAACCTTTTTTGTAATTACTGCATGATGTTGAAGATGGTTTTCTTTTTCTTTATTTGTGCAAGAAATTGGTTGGCCAACACTAAGTTAATTATGACCTCTGGTTTTATTCTTCCCCTCCATTCCCCTCCCCTCCCCTCCCCAACCCAACTCAACCCAACCCCAGCAACCAGCTACTTCTGTTATGAGCATCTTTTTAAAGAGGAATTCTCTGCTTTAAAGATCACTTTCTCACCTTCACATTCTTAACATATATTCTGGTGCCTGTTTCTGCTTATTGACTATTTGCTTTATAGTATATTGGATGCCCTACAATTAGGTGTTTCCCTTTCCTTTGTACAGCAACAACTTAGGATAAAACATATTTTCCAATAATTGGACCTGTCTTCATTTCTTTCTTCAGTAAATAACAAAAAGGAAAATAAAGGAACTGGGAAAATAGTACTAAAATGATTTGTGGTACAGGTAATCCTCAACTTACAGCCGTTTGTTAGTGATTGTTCAAAGTTACAACGGCAGAGGAAAAAAATGACTTATGACCTTTCTTCATCCTTATCACTGCAGCACCCGTGGGTCACATGATCAAAAATTGGTTGGTTGGCAATTGTTTCATATTTATGATGAGTGCAGTACCCTGGAGTCATGTGATCACTTTTTGTGATCTTCTGACAAGCAAAGTCACCGGGGAAGCCAGATTCACTTAACAACTCTTGTTACTAATTTAACTAACTTAACTACTTGAACAATTGCACTAATTCATTTAACAACTGCGGCAAGAAAGTTTGTAAAATGGAGCAAACTCACTTAACAACTGTTTCACTTAGCAACAGAAATTTTGGGTTCAATTATGGTTTTAAGTAGAGCACTACCTGTACAGCAAGACTCCTCCAAAATCTGTTTGTTTATAATATTGGTAAACCAACCCAACTGGCTCTGGGGCAATATACAATCAAAAAACAATTTAATTTTGTTTTCATTCCAAACCCATTCCTGATTCATCACAGGGTAATTCATATTCTTTGACCTTAAAAAGGATGGAGACACCTTGCATCAGTCTCTCTACAGTTATTCTTGGTCATCAGTGGTTAAGAAGAGAAGAGATGCAATGCAAACTGAATTGTCTAGTAGTCAACAACTGATCCATTCAGCAAACTACCAGTAAGGATTTTCTGATTTATTTCCTCAACTTTCCAACTGAAGTTTAAGGAGCTTGCAAGTCACGACTTCATATGCAAATTCTGTGCATGAAAACCAGCAATGAACCTTCCCAAATGGTTTTCCTGTTGGTCCCTTGAGTGCAATGTAGAATATTCAACAGAAGCAGAACAAATTAAAGAGGTGACTTAATCCATCCATTATATTGGTTCAAAGGGCAAGTAGTGGTCTAAAAAATCTTGCTTAAAGGTCAAATCCCCCCAAGTAATCCTTTCAGAATAATACTTGAGAAGAAAGTGAGAGCAGAGAACATGCTTTATTGAGAAGTTGATACACTGATAGCATATTCTAAAATATCCAGGAAAACAGTTTTGCTTCTGTACAAGAACAACCAGCCTCCCTTTGTCACAAAAAAGAGCATTACCCCATTTTTTGCAATAATATAGAAGCTGAAAACAATTGCCAGACAATGTTCAGAAATAGAAATCCTGCAGACTAAGGATGGCAATAAAAAGGCAGAACCAAACACAAGAACCAACAGGTAGGAATTCTTATCTAAAAATCCTTGGTGGAGATTGAAGAAGTCTATTTGTTTTTCTCAAGATGGGAGACGAAAGGACAATTTTTAAAGAAATATTCAGCTGAAAACAGATTGTATGTCATGCAGGTGTCTACTATTGAAAATTGCATGCTAGGCAGGAGTGAAAGGCATATCTGTATGGATATCTGTATGGATACCCTCAGGATTTTTCATATATGTCACCTAACCTTACCATTAAAAGCCACACTCCTCCTATTGTGGAAACTGCAATTAGAGTGGAGAACACACAAGCCCATTTTTCTGCAGCCCCTAAACAAAACTTGCTGTCTCTTTGCACAGTCCACCATGCCAGGAAGAAAAACAAATCACTGCCTCAGTACAGGAAGCATTCTCAAGATGAAAATGTCCCAGGATGTAAATGTCCATACTTCAAGCTGGCTGAGCACAATCATCCGTTAATTTCCACTGCGGCTACTTTGATCTGCTGCATGTAAGTGTACTCCCAGTGCCAGGTTACTCTGTGTCTCATTTGGAAAATGGTTCCCATCTCAAATACCGGTATATTACTGCATAATATCATGCATATCCATAGCCAAAAGATCAACCAGTAGAGCAACCCAATACAGCATAGAGATGGCAGAGACACAGCCCAGCAGCTGAGACATAACTGCACACCATTAATACAGGCAAAAAGGAAAGAAGCCTTATAAAAACTATTGATAGGGCAATTCTTTATGCATACATTGCTACCTATACATAACTGGAACCAGCAGATAATAGTGTAGCAGACTAGGCCGAGTTTTCATCTTTTTCCTTTTGTAGTATAGGAAGATTGGAGTTTTAGAAATGGGCAAATTAAAATACTTGTATTTTAACTTATAAATAATTATCTTTCAGTAACCTTGTATAATAGACTTTATTTTCCATTTGTAAAACAATAAAGATTATTTCGAAAGTACCCATAACTACCCACTTGCCCTCAGTGGCTTCTGAGCCAACTCTCAACATTCATTTACGGAGCAGCATAGCTGAAGCTGTCAATCTCCTTACAGACTGCTTGAAAAAAGAATAAGAAAATTATCAGACCAAGGCAGTCTCATTGGCAGGGAAAATCTGCAAATTGACAATGTAGGCCCCAAAAAATACAAGCCATCATGAAGACTACATTCAGTCAGCTGCAGCGAATTGCCCTGAGGCCTAGCATTAGTATATCCAGCAGCTTCACAAATTGAATAATAAATCACAGAACTGCCAAATGTATATAGCGATGTACTGCAAAGGAATAATTTGGCAAAAAGAAGTGTTCCCCCACCAGCTGATGAAATGTGTTTCTATGCATATTCCTTGGGCTTCAAGCATAGGAGCCTTGAAGTAGCTAATCCAAAATGATGAGGCATGCCAAATTAAGAGAGATGATGCTATGCCAAGGCTCAAATGTTGATATTGCAATTTTTTCCCTACAAAGTTAATTTAATTGAGTCTTGAAATATATTGGCAGAGTCTATTCAAAAACTGCCATCAGGGTCACTTGTCCAAAATTACAGCAGATTGAGTGATGGCATCTTGTCTTTCCATTTAGGCATGCAATCAAAACGATGTGGCATCTTTCCTGCCTGATATCTCTTCCTTGAGGATCTGACTATCCCGGCTATAAATCCAATTCACAGAGGGCTGACTCATTGCTTCTG
The DNA here is from genome assembly GCA_012654045.1 of Ptyas mucosa. Lineage (NCBI taxonomy): Eukaryota > Metazoa > Chordata > Lepidosauria > Squamata > Colubridae > Ptyas > Ptyas mucosa. Next base: position 6,052,957 of record WNWU01013589.1, on the reverse strand, counting down.
ATACCCTGTATCCAAAATTATAAAACCATTACTATTCTCAGAAACCAACACCAGTTTGGAGCTTCCTTGCCCATCAACTCTTGGTGGACTGAAGTGGGAAAAATATTTTGATGACAATGTTGGAATACACAGGTGCCAAGATCAAGGAAGTTTTAGGTTCTGCAAATAAATGTGAGAAATTTGCACATCCAGAAGCAATTCAGGATTCCAGGAAGCACTGGATCATTTCTTACTTGTACCTTGTCAACATGTGGTTAGGAAATAAGTCTCACGGACATACATTTAGACTGTATATACACATGCAGCAGAATGGCAAGGAAATGTAGGGCAAATAGGATAGACTGGAGCATTTCAGAATACAGGCACAGGATTGCTGGGGTTTTTTTTAGTGCTCTCTTATCTATTAAACTTGTGGATGAATGCTAGTATAGAAATGGGACTAATGAGAATGTCTGTCCCTTGCCCCACTAGCATTACTTTGTTTTTAACAGAAAAATTTTAAATGGATGTTTCTCTGCCCCCATTGGTAAAATGAAGCAATATGATTCTTTCCATCACATTTGCAATTCCACTATATTGTACAGGTGAACTATATCTCAGAGGGCTAAACAGAAGTTATAAAACTAAAAATGTGAGAAGCAACCCTAGTTTTTGTGCTAGGAGCAAGACACTGATGGAGGAGCAGCTAAATCCTACTGCACTTTCTTGAGGCCATGTTAATATTGCCCAGAACTCTCATCTTTTCAATCTTGCCTCATAGACAAGGTGTCTACTCAAAAATGTTCTATAAAAAGTAAAACACGGCAGAAATATCTGAAAGGGAAGAGATGGAACCAAGAGCAATCACATGTCCAAGATCTGGAAGGATGTTTCTAGTGCTGGGAAAAGAAAAAGTACCCACAGTGGTGATGATGGCAGCACATGAATGGGATGTTCACACTTCTTGGAGAGACTGGTTAATTAAGTTCCTTTGGGAGGGGTCCATTTCAAACAGCTGGGATCCATGATTTTATTGCTGTTACACCTTTTGGCCTCTTTGGCTATCCATTCATCAATAAGATCCTGAGAAGAGTAAGAGAAAAAGAAAAAGGTAGATTAAAAGCTTGAGGAAACTTATCTGCAGAAGACATAACTATAACTAGTATTGACAGAAAGTTCAAGCTAAGAGAGCTAAAATGGTTTTGTTATTGCCCCTTTCCTTTGGCACAGTGTTCCACCTGAAGTCAGATCAGCAATCCTGCAGGTGTTTAAGAAAGCTCCGAAGAAGTAAATATTGCTTAGTCATCTGTAATTAAAGTGGTCTATATATACAAACAAAGACATGCATGGTTTTATGTCAGAGGACAGTTTAATAGTGCTGCTTTCTGTGTGTAGGTCCAAAAAAAGTCCCGATTGATTAATTTTGAAAGAGTCCTATGTCTCAGTATTTTTGCTATAGGTAGAAAATTGATACCACATTATTTCAGGCTTACTGTTTTAGAGAGCAAAGCTGTAATAATTTAGTTGCATAAAAAAGAAGGAAATGTACTGAAGGAAAGCTTTAGAAAACGATGTGTTCACTTGTATTGATTTTGTCATAATTCATTTTTTCTGTTTCCATGGTCACCACAAATTTGGTGAAATGACCATTTTGTTCATAAGTCAGAATGCCTCATTTCTGGTATACTTAATATTTTTTTTAAAGTTCATCAGTATGATGGGGGAAGAGAGGGTACTTTGGTTGCTATTATTAGACTGTGACTCAGAAACCTGAGCAATTCTTCCAAATCACCCAGAGTTAGTTACAAAAATAAAACAAGATTTATCTTCTGCTCACTCTTGGTTGAGCCTGTGCAGACCAATTAATATTGCAGTCATAAACAAAGACTATTGAAGAATTAATATTAACAAACACAATGAGACTTTCTTTTAGGATTGCTCTGTACCCATAAGCTATTAACAGGAGATAATTCCTTTCTACGTATGTTCCAATTTATCTTGGAATTTAGTCCCCCAATATGCCACTCAAAGGTCAAGGACAATTCTCATCTTAAGAAAGAATATATGCCCTGTCCTAAATGAAGCATCCCAGCGTTAGTTGGTACCATCTATATTTCATTTTCTCCATTTGTAGTGTCATGCCTCTCCTATTCATTGTTTTATATTATTTCTTAATATGTATCTGTCTTGTTTTTTTAAGCAAACACAATAAATGGAACCAGTACCTATCATAACCATAGGGAGTGAAAAATTTAAGGTATCTAAGGAGAAACAGGGACACTATGTAAATATTGTTTTCTTCGGCCATCCAAAAATTCTATAAGCAATTAGTTTTGCTTTATAGAATGTTTACAGTGAGGATGGAATGGAAAGCTCTTTAGCTCTCCAGGCACTGGACATCCAACAATATTCAGACAGCTATGGTTCCCAGGAAAACTGGAGAGTCCTGCAAGAGATTTCTGGGTTCAGATAATGCATACAGACTCCTGTTTTCCGATGCAGCATATCTAGGGCAGAGGAGCAATCCCCCTCCCGCAAAAAATTTTTAGAACATACAGTCAGTACCCACAAACTTCCCAAACAAAGATGCAAAACTGCAAGGCAAACTCTTACTTGTCTTTTTAGGACCAGGTGTTTGCCTTTCCAGTACTTGAGCATCTGAAGGGCTTGCAGAGTGCTAACAATGTCAACAGGATTGACAGCTGTCTCTTGGCTGATCTCTGGAATAAAGAGATACACGAGTCTATTATTAATGAAACAAATACATGGGATGATCTACTTTAAAAAATGCTGTTTCCTGCCCAGTCACACAAAGACTGGAAGCCAGAAAACAAGTTCCTGTAGCTTTGTAAAAGAACAGAATATATCATTCTCAGAATTTATAATCTCAAAGATAGACTGAAAGCATGCCCTTCAGAAGAGAGGGGAAAAGACTAAATGTTATTTTCTCCAGTCAAAGGTTAACTGCTTTCCATAACCCTTTGCTCATCCAGATGAACCACAAAAGCAGAATCAAACGAATTTAACAGTTATGAAATACCATGTCTTCTCTGATACTGGAAGACAGAATAGAGATGAATTTTAAGCTTCTATTGTTTGGAGGCATCTCACATTTTTTCCTCCTACAGGAAGAAAAATAGATTGAAGTAACTGGGCTGGAACTGTTTCAAAACATTTGTGTTTTGAAGCATGCATTTATTTATTCTCCATTTAGATTCCATATTATTTTGGAATTCATTGGACAGGATAAAAAGTAAGGATAGGGAATGGGGAAGACAGCATCTAGGGAAAAGCAGCAATGAAAGATAAATGAGAGATTATCAGATTTTTTAATCTCTGGACATCTTGACTGATTCCTCAATAAGTTCTTAAATTTTATTCATTTTAAAATACCTCCTTTTTTGCAACATGGTAAAAAAGAGATTCACGGTAAAAGTAAATTGAGGAAAACTGCTCCATGTGGCCACACTGAAGTGAGAGTTAGAATTTAAGGAAAGAGAGTGGAGAAAAGTAGAACCCACCTTTGATGGAGATTTCTTTGCCTTGGAAATTATGCAGATAACGGAGAAGAACCTCCTTCCAGTAACTACGGTAGCTGATAAGTCCCAAGTCTGAGAGGGGCCTTTCTGGAGAGCCAACTTTCTCTTCCACTTTGGAGAGTAAATAGCCTGTTTAGAGAGCACACACACACATTTGCAAATTGCTCTTAAGATATATTTTTAGACTATTTCCACCACAGTTCCATACATGGATTTGTAAGCCTCTTATTGGAGAGCTCAAGTACTTTGTGGTGGACAAACCTCTCCAAAATTCAAATTTCTTGAATTTAGCGCACATATGAAATAAAATGTAACTCCACAAGGTAAATTTTAAACTGGTTCAAAATGTAACACTTTCTGGGACAAGTTAGCAACTCCTATCTGAAATTCCCCCATTGAACCAAATCACCTACCCACGATACCAGATTGTACAGAAATTGCTATCCAACCTATCAAGATGTGTGTAAATACGGAAGACTGCACTATTTATTTATTTTTGCTGAAATCAGATGCAAGACGGATGCTCTTTCATGTTATTACTACTATAAATACTTGGTAGCAAATTAGAACTCTAATGCAGAATCTGCAGCACAATATGATAATATATCCCTACTAAAAAGAAGTAAGAATTCTCCTTTGTAAATCTTTTGACAAATCAAAATGTTATACCTCAAACAGCTCTGAATCTTTGATATGATTTGGGATTGATGCAACCTGCCTGACTAGATTTCTTTAAACCATACTTCTCATAGAAGCTAGATGTATTAAGATATTGCTGCTAAAATTTCTAAGCAGTAGCTTCTGGATTATTTATTTATTGCTTTAGAAAGTTTAGATAGTTATAGAGAATTCTTCAGCATACAAAAGATATGACCTTTAAAAACTGAGAGATGTCTCGGTTTGTTGTTACAGCAAATAATAGTCTAGCAATTACTTGGGAGGGTGCTGTCATATTTTCTGGTACTCACCAGGTATGTGCAAAATATTTACCGTATATATTCAAATATAAGCCGAGTTTTTCAGCCGTTTTTCAGGCTGAAAAAAGCCCCCCTTGGCTTATATTCGAGTCACGAAAAAAATGCCTTTTTCCCTGCAACCGTTTTGGCTCCCGGGGTTGCAGGGACGCTCGCTCACCCCGCCCCCCTCCACCCAGTCACTCCTCACTTGTACTGTGTGGGTCCTCGCTTGCAGCTTGCCTGCCTGAAGTCCTGCGCCTGCCAGGTAAGCCTGCGAGTCGTGGCTACCTAGCTGCCCATGCCCTCCCCCCATCCCAGCCTGCCTCCCCTACTCCCTTCCCTGCAGCCCATAGCCCTGCCATGCTTCCCTGCCTTCCACACGGCCTTCCCAGCGTCCCTGAGACCAGCTTACGAAGGCAGGCAAGCGGGCCTGACCACGGGGACCGCCGGGAAGGCAGGCAAGCCTGGCAGGGCCACCCGACTGTGGGGAAGAGAGCTAGCAGCTTCCTTCCTTCCCTAAAGCCCTGCCAGGCTTGCCTGCCTTCCACGCGTCCCCATGGCCAGCTTGCCGCCCACCCCCACCCCGCTTCCCTTTTACCTTTCCTTAACGCGCCCTGCTTCTCTCCCCAAACCTTGGGAGGCGGAGTTCTCCACACCACAAAGCCCTCGAGGTGGCTGCAGAAGGGGGAAAAGAAAAAAAAGCCCTTGGCTTCTGAAGCCTCTCGAAGGCTTCGAAGGTGTGTGTGTGTTTGGTGGCACTGAAGTGAGCCATGTGGAGGGAGCCCGCTGGGTAACCATGTCGGCTGTGATCGGCCCCTTGCCTTCCCCTGCCTCCTTCACCTCTGCCTCTCCCTTCTCTCTGCCAACAGAAGTCGGAGGGGAAAAGGCAGTTGCTTCGCCGACCGTTTCTCCGCATTTCATCCCAAGTCAGCCGCCCTCACTGGAAATGCAGAGAAACGCTCAGCAAAGCAGTTGGCAGAGAGAAAGGAGAGGCAGAGGTGGAGGCAGCAGGGAAAGGCAAGGGGCCGATCATGTGGCTCACTTCAGCGCTGCCAAACACAAACACACACACGCACTCAAAGCCTTCGAGAGCCAAGGCTTTTCTTTTCCCCTCCTGCAGCCACCTCGAGGGCTCTGTGGCGCGGAGGATGCTGCCTCCCAAGGTTTGGGGAGGGAAGCGGGGCACGTTAAGGAAAGGTAAAAGGGAAGCGGGGTGGGGGTGG